>JAODAL010008758.1:0-80000 GCA_025379985.1 Phyllomedusa bahiana | reverse complement strand
ATAAGAAACGTTGGCTCAAGTTTGCAAAAATGTACAAAAAGTGGAAGATTGGAAACGGATGATTTGGAGCAATGAGATGAGTCAATAGGCCGGGCTCTGATGGATGAAAATGGATGAATCAAGGGAAAAGGAAGTTAACGGATCAAGAAATTGAAGGAACCGTTAAGTTCGGTGGAGGAAGCCTGAGGATATGGGTTTTTTTCACAACCAAAGATGTTGGATACTTGACAAGGATCATGTCGATCTCAATACTGAGCCACATGTGAGTGTCCTACAAGATGAGTTACTTCATATACTCGAGTACTATGGGTATGAAAAGGATGACATAGTGTTCCAGCAGGACAACGACCTGAAGCAAGCATCAAGGTTGGAGAACGAATGGTTCATTGACACTGAAGTAGAGTTCCTGAATTGACTCTCTGACCTCAACGCAATCAAACACTTGTGGGTAGAGTTGAAGAAAAAGCTGTGTTCATACCCAACTGAGTTGACCAGTGTGCATCAACATTGGGAACATGTAGAAGAGACCTTGGATCAGATTTGGGTTGAGACATGTCTGAATCTGATCCAAAGCCCAGAAGGATTCAGGCAGTGTTGAAGGCCAAAGGTGGATTTACCAAATACTAACAAAATAATACAAATTTACATTTTGATTTTTAGGAGCAAAACCGTAATAAGGCAGTTATGTGACAAGAATCTGCAGAAATAAGCAGATGCTAAATAGTTGCAAGTCAAATTAATGTATAAGCTAGCTAAAATGATTTTGTAGACAATGATGGTAATCTCCTGTAAGGATGGTGAGATACGGAGCCTGAAAGTCAAAAGTTCAAAACATTGTTACCATTTTGCTTGTCATTGTATCATACCCAAATAGCTTGATTATTGTGTCATAAGGTGATAAAAAGTCTTGTGTTATCATTTTACTTCACTTAAACATGCGCCATGTATGAGGGAATGAGAGTTGGAGTCGGAGCCTTGGGAAATTGAGGGAGTTGGAGTCGGAGCCTTGGGAAATTGAGGGAGTTGGAGTCGGAGCCTTGGGAAATTGAGGGAGTTGGAGTCGGAGCCTTGGGAAATTGAGGGAGTTGGAGTCGGAGCTTTGGGGAATTGAGGGAGTTGGAGTCGGAGCTTTGGGAAATTGAGGAGTTGGAGTCGGAGCTTTAGCTTACCGGCTACACAGCACTGATTATCGTGACCTTGGAAGGATTCACTGTATAGGGAGGAGGAGAGTGCGAGCTGTGACCATCTCCTATTGTGAATGGTGGATCTTGTCTTCTCTATACACTGTTGTCAAATTTCATTTTTAACCTGCCACCGTGCTGAAAGTGGTCTCTAAAGAAGAAGAAGTATCAGATAATAGGCTTAGTGACCAGCATAAAAAATGCTGGGTTTCAGGATGTTGTTTTTTTTTAATAAATTTAGATAGTAACATAAAATATGAAATAAAAAATAAATTTACCAAAATATTTCAAAAAATATGTTTAACATAAAGCACAATTCGACAAAAGGTAATTTACAGATGACACATTCCCTCTGATGACCTGCAGATGTATTTGGCTGAATAGCTTTTTAAATGTTCTTAACTTTTTTGTGTCTGATTTCAATAAATTTTATGTTGTGCTATTGTTGTGTGCACTGTTTTCTTAAGCGTGGTTCTCTGACTTTATTTTATTAAATCAATAGTGCATTAATTGATATCAGTTGCTATCATTATGATGGCCGTTGCTTTCCTATTATATAATGTATTTCTGTAAATGAATAGGGTAAATAGAATGTTGTTTTAACTATTTATCTAATTTAATAAACTCTGTAGACTTTTACAGATTCGGGTGTGAATAGCAGAGAAGGAACAAAGAAGAGGCTCCTGCTGGATACATACGATGTTAAGGTGTGTTGTAGTATTGTATTTCAGTGCCATATTTTATTTAAAGGGTTTTAACTACTTTATGCTTCCCTAAGTGGGAGCAGCATGTAGCAGTGGTAGGCAAACTGTGTTAAACTTTGTGTGCTATTCATGAGTTTGTAGTCATACTCATACTGTAATCCTAGCAGCAGGTACACAGCGTTGTAAAAGAAGAGTCTGATGTATTCATTTAATGCAGTCTCCCCTGCCCTCTGAAACTGAAGGGCATCTTTCTCCCTATACATAATATGGGAGAAAGATATGATAGGTAGAAAGATACCAATCACTGATTGAAAGGCAGGAGTAGCCTGCATATCATGAATGGATCAGACTCTTTCTGTGCAGAGCTGGCTGTGTGCTCCTTAGATTAAAATGTGAGTTTGACTAATTGACCCCATAGTCATGAATAGCACATTTGCCATTGAAGATAGTCTTCCTGCTGCTCCCTGTGAGGGCAACCTTAAGTAATTTGACAAATTCCTTTTACAGTGAACCTGTCATGTTAAACATGGTCAATTAGCAGCATATTCCAGAGTAGAAGGAGCTGAAAAGATTGATATTGTTTTCTCCACGGTTTGCAGAGAAAAGCCCTCCCCCTTTGCATTAACATGTTCATATTCCACCCAAAACTGGGCAGAACATTGTACATGTTCTATGTTTTTTGGACCGCCGGCGAAAACCCATGCAGGTCCATTTTAAAAGTTGTTACCCGGTTTACAGATGGCTTTCAAGCCCTTACACTCCACTAGTATTTAAATATTCCAAAAGGCTTATGGAAGGAGAGCCGAGCTCCCCAGCGCCATCTACTGGATGTAGCAATCCTCAAGTCACCTCTGACTCACTGAGCCTTGCAGTTTGAAAAGGATTTACGCCATGCCAGTTGTGTTCATCTGCATACAGCTGTTTCAGGGTGTCGCCCCTCATCAGTGCAGAGTAGAACTTACTGGCTGGCTACGTGACAGACGTTGAGTGTGGCTCAGAAGGGGTAATGTATCTTATTAGGGAGAAACACCATGTCGGAGTGTGGAGATTTATGAAACTGAAAGTGTCAGACTATTTTTAGGATTAATTGTCAAAGTGAGAACTGCAGACTCTCCAAGATTTTTAAAAAATGTAGAAAATACAATAAATAAAATACTAAAAGTATGTTTAACATAAAAACAGAGTTTAAACAATTGGTCGTTTTCTGATGACACATTCCCTTTAAACATAGGCAGTATTGTTTACATTGCATTGGCTTCCTTGCTTTATCACCTACACAGTACATAACCTACTATGTATATGCTATTCTCCACCTATTATACTATGCTGCTTATTACCATGAGAACAAGACCTATAATTACATCCTTGCAAACAAATTAATTCACATTTTCATGTTGGAACAAGAGCATATTAATGTATATAAGGAGCTTAATTCTCCTTGCACATTTTTTTAATATAGCACATAACTATTTGCATATGCTCTACAAGAGCTGTCAAGTTTCGGTTTGTGTCCCACCAGAGACCAGATAAAGGTTCTTATGCTGCTGGAAGCCCCTGAAACTAGCTATTCCCATCGAGATTCCTCAGAGAAAATACTTGTTAACGGTGCTAGGCTGCTGTGTTCCTGAAGAGCCAAGAGGCTCTTGAATCATTCTACTAGATAGAACTAGTCTTTCTCGTCAATATCATTGGGGGATACGGCATCTTGGGTATAGGCTTTCGCCCTAGGAGGCTGACACAAGGCGGGATCAAATGTGTTGGCTCTAGTTGGCAGGTGCTGCTCTGCAGGTCTGCTCCTTTCTTATTTTAGTTTAATTTATTTCTTTTCTCTTTCAGGTGGTGATGGAGCCTCTTGCTCTCACCTACCAGGGGGGCCTTGCACACGTGTGGTTACAGTGTCAGGATTCAGTCAGTTTTTTAGCTGAATTGAAGATCCTCCTTGCGCTGCTCATTTTGGATGGAGACTCAGTAGAAATGGTGGTTCCGTGTTCATCAGTGTAAATTTGGAGATCAGTAGTGCAGGACTATTCTCTTTGCCCTGGAAGGGCCCAGGGCATTTAGGGCACCTGAGGTCCCTACCTGCTGGTTGACTATTGTTAATTGGGGCTCTTTGTAAGAGACACTGCTACTAAGTGATACCTCTTTGTTTTTCATAGAGGTGATGTGCAGACCTGCTACAGGCAAAACACTGCGGGGTTTCAACCCGCTGCAGAGGGTTCGATTAGTGCTAAAGCCTAACTAGGGGGAAATAAGATAAGAAGTGACTACTTGTTTTCAGGTGGCATGATTGAGTGGGCAATATGTCTTGCAATGCTACGCAGCCAGGCACATTGCTGCACCCTGTCTGCTGCTTAATGGGTGTTGGTGCCGCACCCTACATGTCTAATTATGGGTTGAATGATAAAGGTCTCCCATTTTTCTGGATGGAAGGTCTTAGGTGTTACCTCTCCTCTTAAAACATCATGGTTAATTCTGAGGTCACAGCTGCCAGGCTACGCTCCTATTTTAGGAACGTCACAAAGCAGCAGGTGTAAGTGAACTATGCGCATATCTAGTTATTCCCTCTGTTGGGATGTAAAGGTCATGCCAAAGGGCATCAAATGTATTACTGCGGTGTACATGCCTAACCAGTTGATTCCCTCCAAGGGCCACAGGTGTATTGCACATACCAAGTTAGCCCCTCTCTCAGTGGAGATGTACAGTGGTGAAAAAAAGTATTTAGTCATCCACTTAAAAAGATGAGAGGCCTGTAATTGACATCATAGGTAGACCTCAACTATGAGAGACAAAATGAGAAAACAAACCCGAAAATCACATTGTCTGATTTGGAAAGAATTTATTTGTAAATTATGGTGGAAAATAAGTATTTGGTCAATAACAAAAGTTCATCTCCATATTTTGTTATATATCCTTTGTTGGCAACGACAGAGGTCAAACGTTTTCTGTAAGGCTTCACAAGGTTGGCACACACTGTTGCTGGTATGTTGGCCCATTCCTCCATGCAGATCTCCTCTAGAGCAGTGATGTTTTGGGGTTGTCGCTGGGCAACACAGACTTTCAACTCCCTCCAAAAATCTTTTCTATGGGGTTGAGATCTGGAGACTGGCTAGGCCACTCCAGGACCTTGAAATGCTTCTTACAAAGCCACTCCTTCATTGCCCTGGCGGTGTGCTTGGGATCATTGTCATGCTGAAAGACCCAGCCACGTTTCATCTTCAATGCCCTTGCTGATGGAAGGAGGGTTGCACTCAAAATCTCATGATACATGGCCCCATTCATTCTTTCATGTACACGGATCAGTCATCCTGGTCCCTTTGCAGAAAAACAGCCCCAAAGCATGTTACTACCCCAATGCTTCACAGTAGGTGTGGTGTTATTTGGATGCAACTCAGCACTCTCTCTCCTCCAAACACGACGAGTTGTGTTTCTACCAAACAGTTCTACTTTGGTTTCATCTGACCATATGAAATTCTCCCAATACTCTTCTGGATCATCCAAATACTCTCTAGCAAACTTCAGACGGGCCCGTAAATATACTGGCCTAAGCATGGGGACACGTCTGGCACTGCAGAATCTGAGTCCCTGGCGGCGTAGTGTGTTACTGATGGTAGACTTTGTTACATTGGTCCCAGCTCTCTGCAGGTCATTTACTGGGTCCCCCCGTGTGGTTCTGGGATTTTTGCTCACCGTTCCTGTGATCATTTTGACCCCACAGGGTGAGATCTTGCATGGAGCCCCAGATTGGGGGAGATTCAGTGGTCTTGTATGTCTTTCATTTTCTAAATATTGCTCCCACAGTTGATTTCTTCACACCAAGCTGCTTGGTTATTGCAGATTCAGTCTTCCCAGCCTCGTGCAGGGCTACAATTTTGTTTCTGGTGTCCTGCGACAGCTCTTTGGTCTTCACCATAGTGGAGTTTAGAGTGTGACTGTTTGAAGTTGTGGACAAGTGTCTTTTATACCAATAAGCAGTTCAAACAGGTGCCAT
The DNA here is from genome assembly GCA_025379985.1 of Phyllomedusa bahiana. Lineage (NCBI taxonomy): Eukaryota > Metazoa > Chordata > Amphibia > Anura > Hylidae > Phyllomedusa > Phyllomedusa bahiana. The sequence goes on along the minus strand of JAODAL010008758.1, from coordinate 74,127 downwards.
TACTACAGGTAATGAGTGGAGGACAGAGCAGCCTCTTAAAGAAGAATTTACAGGTCTGTGAGAGTCAGAAATCTTGCTTGTTTGTAGGTGACCAAATACTTATTTTCCACCATAATTTGCAAATAAATTATTTCCAAATCAGACAATGTGATTTTCTGGATTTGTTTCTCATTTTGTCTCTCATAGTTGAGGTCTAACTATGATGTCAACTACAGGCCTCTCTCATCTTTTTACGTGGGAGAACTTGCACAATCGGTGGCTGACTAAATACTTTTTTTCTTCACTGTAAGTGTCATGCCTCTGGGCATAAAATGTATTACTGCTGTGCACATACCTAGTCATGTTTCTCCTCCCACAGATGGGAGGTAAATGTCATGTCACAGGGCTGCAGCTGTGTTGGTGCCGGACACGTGTGCCCCTTGTCAGAGGTGCAATGTTGCTTTGCCACCGGGCTGATATCATGCCACAGGACTGCAGGTACTTTGACTGCAGTGCAAGCACTTTTTCAGGGTTCAACACACACTTGGTTGAAAGCTTTATGTCGGGTGAATCACACTCCTTTGTTCTAGGGCAAGAGAATTGTTTTGCCTGTGCATGTGCCTAACCCTACTCCTTGTTTTACAGATGGTTGAGGAACACAGGTGACCTGCGCTGTACAGGACAGTACGGTCCAATCCTGCTACACATGTATTGCTCTTATGTTCCCCCTGGATTTAGTGGAACAATGGTGCTAGGTGGTTTTACCCTGCTCTGCAGAACAGCGTATATATACTTCTATGCGGGCTCCCGCCTGCTCTCAGTGAGTATGGAATGGGATTTCTCCACAGGGTAGAGTTATTTGTTAGCTTGCTATACAAACATTGGATCCCTTGTCCTCTTGATGTGGCTCGGGATGCGGATTACCTCTTTTCACCAGGGGTCTCCCACTTGGGTGAAGTGGACAAGCACTCGTCCACCGGATTAGGAACTTGTGTTCCCACTTTTTGAAAATGCAGGCGGAATTGATATTGTTCAGTATGTCACAGCATCCATTCATGCACTTCATTTTAACAAGGGCATCGGGTGGCAGGCTTTCCCTTTTCTAAGGTACCCAGCTGTCTTTATCATACATTCGTCCACATTACTTTTTCCTCGAAAGGGTAATGGTGGGTTTGGTTTTTGCAACATATCTTCGGTTGTTATGCATCAGGGTTCACTTGTTCTCCCTCTGGGATAGAGTTATCATTGGGGAAAGTTCCCTCTTTCTCTAGTGGTATTTGACTGTTAGTTCCCTTATGTTTGTTTCCTGATGGTCACAGGGATCTGATGGGGCACGAGAGTAGACCTCTCCTATCGAACAGAATCCTGCCGCAGCAGATTCTCCAAATCGGCAGGATGGATGCTTGTTTTTACTGGTTAACCGAACACTGGTTTCTGGCCTTCAGTACTGTAGCTCAGGTCATATCCGGTTTCTATCCGCTCTGCTTGAGCTGGTTTAGGTGCAGTCTTTTAAAAAAGGCTGGGAAAATGTGGGGTTATCCAGGATGCCCAAATAACCTAATGGATTGTGACAGGGTTCCATCCCCATAGATTTTTTAAAAGGGATGCAGGCTGGACTTTCCCGGTCCCATATTCCCATTCCCTTTTTGGGAACTTGGTATCATCATCCTTATGACCAAGCTTTTTATTGCAGAGAGATGCCCTCAACCCTCTACTACTTGGGCAAAGGTTCGGCTTGGGAGATCCTTCCCACCACGACAATCTAGATCACTCTCTAGGTCTTTGCTTCTTCTATCTCTGGCTAGTGGGTTTTATACTGCCCAACAAGGCATTGTCCATCGGGAGGCTTGGGTCTCCTACCCAGTGCACTCAAACTTGGCATTGCAGCTATCACAGTTGTGTCTCCAGTATCATGGCTTATGTGCACCAGCCATGACTCCTGGGGTCTACGTTCACAAGTTTTCCTCTTTCCTGGTATCGCTTAGGCCTGAACTGACAGGCTCGATTATATTTAGGTCATCCTAGCCAATGGTCCTTTCTAGGTGGTTCCTGGGCATGGTCCTCCGCACACATGCAGCCCAAGTGTTCCTTCCGCCAGCAAGTTGGAACACAGGGATCCGTGGTGGGCAGCAATTCTCACCCCTCGGGAGTGGAACGGATTGCCCAATCTCCTCAGCAGGACGTAGGTGGATCACTGGCAATGGTCTCTTCTCTGCCAGAGGCGTTTCAATTGCTCTGCCAGAGAAGGGGCTCTTCAGGCATCGATCTGTGATATCTTATTTCATTCATCTGCTCCCGAATTTGGAATTCAGGTTGGCTTACGCTATAGAAGCGCTAGTTCTTCCAATAATTCACCTTGCGCTGGTCTGCCCTTTGGTCCCCCTTCCTTTCCCTCATTCCTCAAGAGCTCAAATGACTGAAGAGCAAGAGAGTGCCAGTCACACTTATCTCTTCAGTCTGGCCCCACAGAGCAGGGTATGCAAAGCTTGTTGCTTTCCTTCTAAATTTACGCTATTTCGCTCCAATTTGCCTCAGCTCCGTGTTTCAGCATGGTGGTTGGAACCACAAATTCAGAATTGCGTGGTTGCGCAGATTCTGTGGTTCAGACCATAGTTCAGGTTTGCAAGCTGCAGCCTACGCATTTGTTTTCATAACGGAAAACCTCAACTTAGTCCGATACGCGCAGTTGTTACCCATGGGGTTTTTTTTCCCATCCCACGAGTACAGCCCATCAGACAGGTCTGGAAAACGGCCTTGCCATGTTTCTCCATGAAGGGTCAGATTTCTGCTGTCAGTGCATTTTCAAGAACACCTGCCCCCCCCCCCTCCTGTCCTCAGGACAAGACTTGTTTTGCATGGGGGCAGCTTGTTTTGCTCCACCTGTTCGTAGCTCCCTAAGGCCACCTTCATGAGGATAGTATGCGGACCCTTATTTGACCCTCACATGCTCAGGAAGGGTCTCTAATTTGTTGAGACATTGTCAGGGCCGTCTTCTTCACCGACACTGAATGATTCAGGCGTTCCGATTCCCTTTTGGTCGTTCCAGGGGGTCTGCATAGAGATCAGTGGCCTCAGCGTAATTTAGTCTGCAGTTTCAAAAGTCTGCGGTCTAACGGTGAATCCGTCCCAACCAGGTCACCGTTCATTCCACTCGAACGGTCGGCGCTTCTTGGGTTCTGCTCCCTCATGCTTCAGCTTCCCAGGTCTGCAAGGTTGTGACCTGGGCGTCGTTTCATACAGTTTTTACTAACTTATACCTATATCTCGGCCCAGCAGACGCAGACCTTGCCGTGGGATACATCCCACAGCGGTGTGCTGACTCACACCGCTGCGAATAAGTGCCTTTCGAATTTTTTACCCACCCTCAAAGTCTCCTTTTGGACATACCAAGCTGCTGTGTCCCTTCCTCATTGTGTTATTATTTTTTTCTGATTCCCATCTGGCATTCTCTCTTTGGAATCGGACAAAATTTGTACCATCTGATTCGACTGGTGTCAGGAGGAGGGATATAGTCCGTTCAGGCGGAACAAACATATCTGGTCCCGCCTAGTGTCCGCCTCCTAAGACAAGGGCCTATACCCAAGGTGCTGTGTCCCCCAATTAATCAGACCAGAAAAGGATTTTACAGTGAGTACAAAAATCCGAATTTATAAATATGTTCTAATATGGCATTTTCATTTAGATGTGAAAAACAGTATTTTGGGTTATTTCTGTAAATAATAAAAATATCCACTAGAGGGGGCTGAGGAATCACACAGGACTTGTCAAGAAACAGTCATAATGGTATTGAATATACAATATGGGACTTTTACCAATCAGCTGAAACAAATTATACTACTAACAAAAGGTTATGGATATTTGGCTTTTGGATAAAATTTCAGGATGAACATAAAATTTCTTGAAAACCTTTTTAAATGAATTAAATGCGACCATCTCTTAACTTTAGAATGCACATGTCCAACTGTTCAATGTTTCAGTACTTTTTGCAGAAATGAAGGCTGTCAACGATTCTGGAGCAGTTAAGGAGAGCGCTATGCATCAGCCAGGTCAGGTACCCTTGTCGGTCATCTACCACGCAGACTACACTGGTATAAACAGTTACGAATGGTATGAGACTCTTGGTTGCCACTCACCTCCCTTAAACGTGCTTGGAATTGTGTGACATTCATCATCCGGTTCTGCAGGGCATTGTTTACGATAGAATGGTCATCATTGGTGTGATGTATCCAAAGGACGTCCACTTCATGATGTCTAAATGTGAACAGCATGATGAGGAGGACTGTTTAAATCCCAAATAAAATTGATAATAAAATTGATCCCCTTAATTGGGTGATTCAGGTATCAAACACCTGTTGTAAATTTTGCCATAAAGCTCCTTGCTAGAGATCAGCTAGTTGTACAATAAAGTACTGAAACATTGAACAGTTGAACGTGTGCTTTCTAAAGTCAAGAGATGCTCTCATTTAGTTCATTTAAAAATATTTCAAATTTTTATGTTCATCATGATATTTGGCTTTTGGTTGAAATATCCCTGATTATTTGTAATTAGAGTTCCTTAATATTTGTGTCCAGCTAAAATAAAACCATAAAAATTTAAATAAATGACCTTTTTACCTATTTTATTTCACAGGTCTTGCGCAAAAGCCTAGAACAGAGTTTACATCTGCAGTGTGGCAACAAGAATAGTTCTGCTGATGATTCTGATTCTGTTGAGGAAGAAATAGAAAATGAAACTCCAGAAAAGCCCAAAGCTTTATCCTCTATGAAGTCCAGAACTTTTGATGCTGAATATAAACGACTGCTTCCAGGGGACTTAGTTGTGCTAGAATTTAATGGTACTGGTAATCAACATACCCTTTTCGGTTTTAACACATGAACAAATTCTGATTTGAAGGGGTTGTCTAGCTTGTGTTTTAAAAATTAAAAATTTACTAAAGTTGCATAGTAAAACAAAAAAAATGCATGGTCACCTTTGGATCACTGCTGTTCCAGTACAAAAGCTGCCGGCATTGTCTTCAGGATACTGATTACTTCCCTTTCTGCACTTAGGGAGTGACCGCTGTAGCCATAAGAGGCTTAAGAGGTCATGTGACATTTCTGTTCATGTGCCATTTACTTAAATTTTTAATAGATCAACAGAAACAAAATAAGCTAACTTACTTTGAATTTAGTAAGCAGACAAAAAACAGAGGTGGCATTATTGATTTGTTTGCATTTCCCCCTAAACAGAAATTTTCTAAATTAATCTCTAAATCAGCATTTTCTCCTTAAAAAAAAATAAAAAAAAAAATCTATAAATAATATGTACCCTAAAATAGTGCTAATAAGAAATGTCAACCCATACTGCAATGCTGATGGAAAATAAGCTATGACTCTTGCAATGCAGCAAAGCAAAAAAAAAAAAAAAAAAAAAAATTAAAAACCAAAAAATGAGCACAAAGAAAAGATAGGAAAATGGATTTAATTATGTTTACCCAAATGGTGCCATTGTATAATACAATTTAAAGGGGTTTTGCCACGATCTCATTTCATACCTCCTGCACCCAGCTCTTCAGCTCTGTGTGCTCAGAAGGGGGCGTGTGTGATTTGTTTGAATTTCATATCATGTAACCCAGCAGGATGACATCACCCGGTCTTTCCTCTCTGTAGTCAAAGAAAGGTCTGTTTATGTAAAGCATTGTGAGTAAATCAGAGGTAACATTTTTGCTTCAGAGCACAAGGGTCCTAGGTTCAAATCCATGAAGGAACCTAACCTGTTGATTATTTTTTTTCTCTCTTTCAATGCACATACCTCATTGAAGTTTCTTTTTTTATTTCTTTGCACTATTTGACTAATTACTAAGGAGTACAGAGCACAGGAGTAGAGTGACAGAACCTGGGGTTTGAACACTCAGTAGCTGCCTGAGAGGAGAAATGATGTCTGAGCATGTCTGACCAGGACTGAGGAGCTCACAGCACTGGTCGTATCCCCTGGAGAAGAGCTGTAAACAATGGATCACTAAAGGAGCAGTTAAAACAAAAACAGTCCAGAATTTTTAATAATAATGAATAGTGAAAATGTTTATTTCATTTGCAAACTTCCCACGTCAATTTTACTTCATAGCAAAACCCCTTTAAGAAAAAAACAATCCCCCATACAGCTATATCAAATAAAACATTGACAAAAATTGAATGATCCTTAGGATCAAAAAGATATGTATTAAATCATAAATGTCTTAGTGGGGTCAGACAACTGGGATTCCTACTGTTTACAAGAATGGGGGTCCCAAGTTTGCAGTTTGAATAGAGCAGCACTGTAGGCCTAGGTTATCAGATTGCAAAAGAGAAGCTACACCTATGGACAAAATTGTTGGTACGCTTTCGTTAGAAAAGAAAACCACTATGGTCACTGGAATAACTTTAATGTGAAGAAAGTAATAATAAATGCTAATTTACTAAAAATCAGACATTGCTCTTGAATTGTGGTTCAGCTGATACATATTAAAAAACAAACTAATGAAACTGACTTGGAGAAAAATGATGGTACCCTTAACTTAAAGTGGATTTATCGCTTCATCAGTTCGTGTGTTTCATTGTACTCCCAGTTTCTCAGCCCTTCAAATCCAGGGGCGTTTCTTCCCTTCCCAGCTGGGTGTTTCTTAACTGAAGGGGGATGACATCATCCCCCCCTTCACTGTTCATGCTCGCTCCCGAGTCAGTGTGCACCCCCACCCCCGTCTCAGTCCACATGTCACTGTGTCGTTCCTCTCCCTATGCAGTCTTATTTTGTAAGAGCTGTTTGTTTACATATCAAAGCCTTGCATTCAGTCTAGACAGTCTTCTATGAACTTAGAGCACTGATCTCTTCTCCTCTCACAGCTGGAGGTTTGTTACAGTTGAATCCAGTCTTCTATGAACTCATCCAGAGCAGCACAGATCTGTCTCCCTTCTTTGTTTACACGCAGGAGCATTAGGCACCGAGAACAACTCTGCTGTTTTCTGATAGTGAAAGCAGTTGCAGTGTTACTGTGGAGCTGCTGGCTGTGCTGAGTGAAATGTTGCCGGCCCCGTATTCTGAGTGAGAGAGACAGGAATGCACGCTCCCGCAAATACGACCGGGGGCCAGACAGAATGTAAATTAGTAGAGCCGTCAGCCAATGAAATTAAAGGAGAAGGAATCCAACTGGCACTGGGGAACAGTATTTACAGAAAACGAAAATAAGGGATCCTGTGAAAACAAGACAGCTTTGCTAATGACATCCAATTGCAAAGTTGCTTGTTTTCACTGTCCCCTTATTCTGAAGACCATTTAATGTAATAATACAACCCCTTTAATATTTTGTTGCACAACCTTTTTTGAAAATCACTGCAAACAATTTCTGTAACTCTCAAAAAGACTTCTGCTCCTTTCCACAAGTAATTTGTCCCACTCCTCGTGAGCAAACTGCTCCAGCTGTCTTAGGTGTGAAGGTGCCTTCTCCACAATACATGTTTCAGCTCTTTCCACAGATGTTCAAAAGGATTTTGATCAGGGCTCAAAGGAGGCCACTTCAGAATAATCCAATGCTTTGCTCTTAGCCATTCTTGGATGTTTTCAGCTCTGTGTTTTGGGTCATTATTCTGTTGGAGGACCGAAGACCTGTGACTAAGCCAAGATTTCTAATATTGGACAGCACATTTAGCACCATTATGCCTTAATAGTCTTGAGATTTCATTGTACCCTGAAGAGATTTAAGACACCCTGTGCCCATTACAGCAAAGCAGCCCAAAACATATCCGAGCATCCTCCATATTTCATCTTGGGTACAACGCTCTTTTCTTTGTATGCTTCATTATTGCATCTGTGAACATAGAGCTGATGTCCAGACTCCAGTCTAGTCTCATCTGTCCGCAGGACAGTCTTCCAGAAGCTTTGTGGTTTGCCAGTATGCATGACGGCAAGTTCCAGTCTTTTTGTCATTTGCTTTCAAGATTGATTTCCTCCTCAGTTGGCTTCCATTAAGTCCACTTAGCACTATCCATTGCTGTCTTTGCCAATCTGACACTGATGTACCTTGACCTTGGAGTTTATCTCTTATCTCTCTGCAAGTTGTTCTAGGTTCTTTGGTTACCATTTGTATTATCTGTTCCTTCAATTTGTCATCACTTTTCCTCTTGCGGCCTTGTCTAGGGAGGTTGACTACAATCCCCTAGACCTTAAAACTGTAGTAACAGGAACATCAAGCTGTTTGGAGATGGTCCAGTAGCCTTCACCTGTCCCTATGTTCAAGTTATTTGCTATCTTTTTAGGGGTATCATCATTTTTGTACAGACCAGTTACATTATTTTTTTTTTCACTTTTCGATTGAACCACGATTCAAAAGCAGTGTCTAATTTTCATCAGTTGATTCTCAGTCAATTTAATATTTTTTTTGTCATCAATTTGAAGCTATGTCAGGTGTTTCTTTCTGAAATGAAAGGGTTCCACCAGTTTTGTGTACACTGCTCTATTTATACTGAACTTAGGACTGTGGGACTCCCATCAACTCGCAAACCTATCATGTTTATAAATGTAGTTTATAGTGCAACCCATTTATAGCTTGTGTAACTTTGCTTTTATAAAGTGAAGCTTTGAAGTTTCTTCTGTATTGTTCCTAAGCTATTTTTATTAGACTTAAAACTTGTATGTATATTGAAAGCTTATTATGAGACTGCACTGAGCTTCTTTAACTTCTACATACATATCTGAAAATTTTAACTCTTGACCTTTTTGTCTTCAGAGATTTGTGAATACCAATTCAAGCGAGCATAGCCTTCTTCATAGAGCGCTGTCATCTTATCTCAGCTCTCTGACATTCTCTGAACTTTTTTATTCTGTTCCTGAAAGCTTTATGGAAAATAATATTTGATTAGTGGCCTGCACACTTTTACAGTTGAAACCTACTCCTGGAAATAGTAGCACACTGACATTTCAATGTCACATTATCACTGTAGAATTTACCTGGGTAATTGGTATGCAAGGTGAATGGTTTGCAGATTTTTTTTTTTTTGCAAATAGTCCATTTATTGTTGTAACATAGTTATGTTAATTTTTTTCTTTTTGTTTAGCTGTTGAAAAGAAGGATGGGAAAGTTTTGTCTGCCAAACGGAGAGACAGTGCTGACCTTTATATTCCTATGAAACCTGTGATGGTGAAAAGTAAAACCCAGAGAAGCTCACCAAGAGAGGAGGAGAAATGCACACCACGTACGACATAGATTGATTGATTTTCTAGTAATTAGTGTTTTACGTTGTAATTATGTGATAGTAGTCCTTCATACACTAGAGCCTGTAGTGTATATAATATTTATGATCTTAAGGGGTGTCCCGGGAATAAGGAATGCTCATTGGTTGACAGGGCATGATGAAAAATAGAAGATAAGACTAATAATTAGCTCACAGACGCTCTCCTTTAGTCCCAGCGCCGGTACGTTCATCACTGCTGAAGCAGTGAATGGTTTTCATTCATGTGACCGCTTCAACCAATTACAGGCCACAGAGGTCAGAGGCCATTATGTTATGGCCTGTGACTGGCTGTACCTGTCACATGAACAATGAACATTCACTGGTTACTTCCTGGCTGTATGGACAGGCAGCCAGGACTGAGCTGGAAGTATGAGTCTATTTTTAATCATGTCTCGACAGACCAACAAGCATTCTTAGATCCCAGAACAATCCCTTTAAGGTTGCTGTTCAATTTATTTTTGTACCGGTCATAAGTATATCACCCTATTTTATCAGAAATCTAATGTAGATTGCTGTGATTTAAAATAAATGCTGAGGGTGTACCTACCTCTTATATGGGGGCACAAGAGTAAAGCTGGGTGTACAAACAGGAGCTACATAGCCATCTTGGGATACTCTTACTGTTAGAGGCACAAAGGGGCCATTATTACCATTTTGGGCCCTATGGATGTGGAGTTTGTTTTTTCTAATCTAAAACCTCAATATTTAGGATAAATTGTAGTGTTGGCACTTTGTTATAAATATGTGAAGGTTGGGTTGCAGTTTGTGCACTCAGTCTCTAAAAGGATGGCTATCACTGACCTAGGTCTTCCAGTACCCTTAGGCCTCGTTCACACGGCTTATTTTGGGACTGATTGGAGCCGTACTGCGTGCCGTATTTGCGCTGCAGTACGGCTCCAATCCGTCCCAGTAACTACGGTAATCCACAGTTCTCATAGAAAGTGATATGCACATTATTTACGGCGCGTACGCACCGTGAATAATGCAATGTCTATGGGGCCGACGGGCAGCTCCCCCGCCCCACCCCTGTCCCGCCCCTTATTCAAGCCGTAACTGCGGGCGAAATCCGTCCCGCAATTACAGCTTGAATAAGCCGTGTGAACACTGCCTTAATCCTAATATGGGGTGCAGAGTCAGTGAATCTGTGGTCTTCAGCATTAACCCATGCAAGGGGTTGTGGACTTTGCTGCCAAAGAATCCCAAGTTCATAGTCCTCATAGTCATGGATCGGCAACAGTAGCCTTGATGCAGTAGCAAGTTCAGCAGTAGACACACGGGTTGTCACCAGAATACCGCAGGACAAGATGGTAGCATAATGGAGGGTTAAAACCGGTAACAACCGCTACGAACAATCCATGGGGCACAGCAGAGGAAATATCAATAGCACAGGAGATGCGAGCCATGACAGGAAATTAACCAAAATCAGCAGGCAAGGCATCGCAGGAAAATTCCTGAATATATTGCCAAGCTGCATCTTTGAATGGCAGTGCCTTGGCAGCCAGAACAGGAGAACCATGGCCTGTTCCACCAGGGCTGTGGCATATAATGCTAGCAGGCATGCTTATTGGCAGAAATAAGTATTTCTTAAAGGGGTTTTGCCAGGACGTGACTTATCTGCTAAGAATCAAATGTAAACAAGCCACGCTGAGCTGAGAGAGAGAGAGATTGCCAGAGCACAGAGCCATGCATAAGGGATCGTGTGCAATGTTCACTCAAAAAAATCACACTACAACTAGTGGATTCTGTATACAAAAGACAACACCTTTTCTCCACAGCAGCTTGAAAACTCCTTCAGCCTCTTGAAAGCTTCTTCATGTTCTCTGTCATCAGATATAAAGCAGGGATCTACTCAGATATTCACACTACAACTAGTGCATTCTGTATACAAAAAACAACATATTTCTACCTGGTGCCTTGAAAGCTTCTTCAGCTCCCTTTCATCAGATAAGAAGCTTTCTCTGTGCAAGCCCGGCCAGCAGCTCTTGTCAGTTCGTATCTAATAGAAGCTTTTAAGTAACTAAGGGCAGGTAAGGCAGCCTGTAGCTCCTCGGCTGCAATTTTTGTAACCCACTTTTTTTTAAAAAAGTGATTATTTTCCCTTTTTGGAGGATTCCACGTCAACTTAAAGTGAAAAAAACCCCTTTAAACAAATTTCCAAACACCCTTCCCTTTTTTAAGTTTGTAGCCAGTTTTTTTATCTTGTAAAGGTGATCCAAACTGAGGTTAAAATACCGGCGGGATTTGTTAAAAGAATTTTTGGCCCGAATTTTTGGCTTTGTGTATGGGTTTTTTGGGGGGGGGTTTTTGCCCGGGCATTTTTGCGATTGCCCATCCCCCCCCCACCCTAAAATGAAAAGTTTTGTTAAAAAACCTGGGGGGAAAAAAAAATAAACCCTGTCTAAGTTTTTGGGAAACGTGGGGGGGTTGGGGGAAAAATCCATGCAGTGTGGACGGGTTTGCACAGTTTTTTTATTAATTCAATAAAAAAAGGGCTGAAAGTGGGTTTTTAAAGTTTGGTTTTAAATTCCTAAAATCGTCTGTAAAAAACGCCCTGAAAAACCTCCCGGGGGGAAACCCTAAAAAGTTCCAAAATTTCTGATAAAATTTTTATTTTGAACAAAAAGCACCATTTTAAAAAAAAGTGAAGTCCCCGACTGCATTTTATGCCTGAAAATAAAGAACGCAGGAAGAAACCAAGAAAATTAAATTGGGAATCTTGGTGGAAAATATTTAAAAAGGGGTTTCTCCTCTTGATTCATTTCATCTCACCTCAGCCCTGTTTTTTGGTTTCTTTTTAAAATTCAGGGGCGTGTTTTACGGGCTTCTATAGGCGTAAGTAGAACCCGGGTTCTGTATTATAGCAACCATTTGGGGCAGCCTATCAGGAGGGATCAAGGGAAAGGGGGTATTAGGAAAAATGTAGGACATTTTTTTAATGGACACATATTGCAAGTGTTTTTTTTTTCAAGATCTTTATAATAAGAAGCAATCCTTGTAGTGAGACAACCCTTTTAAAACCATTTGTTTTGGGTGGTTATTTGTATTTTAAATTTATGATTTATTTAAGACTTGGATGCAATCAGCCATAATTAAGAGTGTGGGGATACCCCTTTAAGCAGTAACTTCACGTTTTTATGCTAAACACATTTTTTAGGAATTTTTGGTTATTATTTTTTAATTTTCCATATCACTTTAAATTTTTTTTTTTTTTTTTTTCCTTGTGCAGTTTTCACTTTGGCCATGGGGCCTAAAAATTTCTGACACCCCCTGTTCGGGTAAAAGGGATTTTCAGTATTTGTCTTTAAACCAAATTTGCCCAAAATTGACAAGAGACCCAATGTGAAAATTTTTTAACACGGGAATCCCCCATTTAAACAATAGGAATAGTCACGCTCCCCCTCTCCTCCCCCCTACACCAACTTCTCCCCAGGTCACAGAGCATGAATAGAAAACTCTTATAAAAGGGCCCAATGGGGAGCCCAGTCTTTAAAGGGGGAAACTGTCGCCCCCTTTTATTTATTTTTTTTTTTTTTCTTATTAAAAAAGACCCCCTTTCCTTTTTCTTTACTTTCTTAGCCCTGTTAAAATTTTTTTGTTGTAGAAATTTTTCAAATTTAAATCAAACTATATATATGAAATTTTGGGGACAGCTTTCGCCTGACTGCTTTTTAAAAGCAGCCCGAAAAGATCTTTAAAAGGAGTTTATGCACATAGGGGAAAGGGGCCTTAGGACTGACTCAGTCCCTTGACATTTAGGAGGTTTTTATTATGTTTGTAACCTTGGGGGGGGAAATCAGTGTGCAGGGAGGGGGGGAGGGTTAACTTTTGGGCCGTTCCTATTGTGACGGTGGATTGGTGTTATCTGTAACTTGGGGTTCCCTTTTAGTTTTTACCCCGTTTTACTGATAATTTATGAAATGCGAAAATCTCTCTCTATAGGGAAAAGGGAAGTGTAAGGGCTTTATTAGGCCTTTGTGGCCCCAAAAAGAAAACGCACAAGAATTAAAAAAAAATATTTGAAAGTGATATGGGGAAAAATTTAAAAAAATAACCAAAAATTCTAAAAAAAAAAAGGGGTTTTCATAAAAAACGTGAGTTTTGGGCAATAAGTTTATTTTTTTTGCCAATAATTCTTTTGGGGGGGCAAAAGCCCAAAGGGGGAAAAGGGGCCTTTCCCTTTGGGGGCGGAAATAGGGGGTTAAACGTTTTAGCCCCCCCCTGGGCTGCCCATATCCCTCCTGTTGACGCCCGGGTGATCGTTTTTAGCCTGGTCCCGGGAGGGGGCAGACGCTGCTTGCAGGTTTTTTTTTATTTTTTTTCCTTTTTCAGGAAAAGGGGAAATTTAGCCCGGCTCCATGGGGAAGGTGGGTTGAGCACAGGCTCCACCTGGGGGGAAGGTATTGAGCGGGCCCCTTTCCCCCCCGGTTTTGTGGCTCTCACCTGGGGGAAAGGGGATCGAGCCCCGGCTCCAACCCATCGGGGGGCCGTCAACGGTGCTGTACCCTGATGTTTTCCCCCCCGAGGGCGTCGGGAAAACCCCGCAGTTTTTCCCAGTGGGGGTCTTTACCCCCCCCGTACCCTTTCCCCCCTGCGCCTCCCCGGGGCCCTTTTTTGGATTCCGGGGAAAATCCCCCATTGTTTTTTATGGTTTTGGGAAAGGGGGGAAAGCCCTGACCCGAAACATCGGATTGGGGGATAACCCCCCCCACCTCCCCGTTTGGGGGTGGTCGGGATTCTTCCTTTAAATACGTTTGGGGTGGCCGCAGGAATACCGTTTTCCTGCGCTCCCAGTGTTGCCCCCTTATTTTTTCCCCAGTATTGGGGGGCAATCTCCAGGGCCAGGAGAGTACATACCCTCCCCTTGGTCAGTGCCGGCACTGGGCACGTACATGTTAGCCTGCTGCGGCAGCGTCCGCTAAGGGTTTGGCCCCAGTCGGCGTTTTTCTCTGGCCCCGGGGGTCCCCAGTGATGGGGGCATATTTCCCCCTATTGCTATAGCTGCACTAAGGCGCAGGACAGGTTGCCGGCGCAGCACTGGCGTTTGGGCAGCCATGCAGGGCCGCGGCGTTACCGCTGCGGTACCGCGTCTTATGGGTCTGGCGTTGGCTGCTGGTGGTGAGATGGGTTTCTCAGGGGCTGCAGGTATCCCTTACCAGCTCCCGCGGCCGCGCGTTCAAATTTAGCCCCCGGCTTCAGTAGGCATATGTCGCAACTAGGCCGCGCCCTCTCCCGCCCTGAGCCGACCGGGGGCAGGCCCCAAGTGGTCCGGCCCCTACCCTGGATGGGGCAGACCACCCAGCAGCCCGGGCCTGGTGTTAGGAGTCGGAGCCTAAACGCCGTTTTTTTGTGGCGTTCGCGTCCTGGCTTCTCCTGACTGCAGAGGTATACACAGCGTCTTGGGATGGTACGTAAAACCCCCTGGGGCCATCCATCCCTGCCCCCTACGCTTTGCAGCCATTCCCTTTCAGGCTAAAGTGTTTGAAAGCGCCTGTGCCCAAAAGAGTGGCGACTTGCTTCGGCCGGCGCCCCATTGCCACAGACAGTGTTGAGGCTAGCCCCGATGCACTTCTGTCCCCTTTGTGCTGCTTCCGCTCCCATCCACTGCGGGACCATGTCTCCTGTCGGGGGTCGGTGGCCCCATAAGTGGCCATATCAAATTCGCTCACTAGCAGTGGCCACCCCCCTGTTACAGAGTACCCAGGTTACGGTTTTGGCCATAGGGCAACATCGCCAGTCGCTGCTCGCTGGCCCAGCCTCGCACCTCCCAGGGTCCAGCGCCCGCGCAGCAGTACGGAGTTTAGCGTAGAGGGTTAGAGTTCTCGTCTGCCTCTTTATCACACGAGCTCTCTCCAACTGACGGTGGTGGAGATAGCAAGCTCTGAGCCTGGATTCGGCTTCTTCAGTGGGACTCCTCTGATCTTGACTCCTGAGCCAGACAGACATGATGATGATTCGGCAGCAGCGGTCCAAGCCCTTAGCCGGTCTATTGGGGACGGGTTGTGATAGTCGCCAGGCCTGGATACGGCCTCTGTATGGAGACTCTCCAACTCCCTGGCTTTGGCCAGACAGGGTTGATTATGCGGCAGCAGCGGTCAAGCCTTACCGTGCATTGTGACAGGGGGGGTGTGAAAGCTCCAGGCCTTGAGTCTGGGGGGGGGGGTGGGGGGGGGGGGGGGGGGGGGGGGGGGCCCCAACAGGAGACTCCCCTGTCCTCTGGCTTGGGCCAGACAGGTTTGATGGAGTGGCAGCAGCGGTTAGGCCCATAGCCGGGAAAGCTCCTGGCCTGGATCCGCCTCAGTTGGGGGTCCCCTGACTCTGGCTCATTGACATACAGTGATAAATAGTATGACAGCATTGGTACAAGCCCCTTATCATAGCTGTCATAGACTCCCTTCATGTTTAAAGAGTGAGGATGTCTCAGCCTCCCAGGAGAAGGTCATCCTTAAGGGCGGCAGGAAACAGCGTTTGGTGTTCCCTTCACGCCTGAAAATGAGAACTGTTAGCCATGTATTGAAAACAACCGTCAGGCGTTTGTTTTCTTACCAACGACTTAATCTCTTCCCCCTTTATTCCCGTAGGATCAGGGTCATAGTGTCGGTTGTCCCAAACAGGTGACCCTCCAGTCACCCGGCTCAAGTAGTCTATGGCCATCCCAGTCTCGGACGCCTGGTCCCTTGGTTGACGGCACAAGACAGGCGTCCTCACGGGTTGTTGTAAGTCCGCCTAGTGGGCGTGGCCGTGTCACCCCTGCGACCCGCTCTTGCTTTCCGCAGTTCAGCTTTCATGGTCTGGCCGAGAATCTGCAGCAGCGGCTTTCGGCAGGAAGCTTACCACACGGGGGTTGTGGAATCCCGCTTCCCCAGTTCTCAGAGTTTCTTGTGGCCCCAGTAAAGATCTCGCTGGTGCAACCCTTTTTATGGCTAGAGCGCGGCCAATGCAATGGCCGTTCGGCCGTCCCCAGCAGCTAGAATTTTTGCGGGGTCCGCACCGCCAAGAGTTATTGGTTACGCTTTCCGCTCGCCTGCGTAAGCGGTTTTTCTGGGATGCCACAGAGGGTCGTAGTATGCCTCCCCCTTCAGGCCAGCCGGCAGCGGCATTCACATGACTGGTCTCTCAGAACGCCAAGCGCCTTTTGCCCAACTAGCGCTGGGCTGAGGCGCCGTGGCCCCCACCCAAGATACCCTTTTTTTGGAGTGGGGGCATTTTTTCCAGTTTTCCAGGGGATCTGGCAGGTTCAGTCCAGTGGTACCTGGTTTTGCTGGGTTCGCCACTTCAGGACTCACTTTGATTGGCTCCCAGCACGGTTAGCAGCTGCCTCTGTGCCCGCGCTCTGGCTCGGGCCGTCGGTTTTCGCTCTGGCAATCCGCACTCTCCCTACGGCGAAGGAGGGATTATGCGCCTCCGAGACCGAGTGTTCCTTTCAGCATTTTATTCAAAACCCTTTAGGGTTCGCATGATGGGCAGCTCACTAGGCCAATGTCGTCCTTAAAGTGCTCCAACCTCGTATGCTGTTTTGGGCCGTATGCCACTGGTGTCGCTCTGGTCAGCGGTAGCCTCTCAGGAGTGGGCAGAGAGTTTTTTTTCAGCTGCTAGGGACATCAGTGATGTTTTCCTGTCCCTATGATCCTACAGGTCTACTCAACGGTCCGTGTGTTCACAGAAGGCTCTCGACATTGCCGCACCAAGGGTCCTCATGTAGCTCTTGTCAGGGGTTGGCCTCCACCTCAAATGCGCCTGCCGGGTCAGCGTCAGGAATTCCCAGAAGTTGCAGTGCGCTTCGGTGGAGATGCTAATGGGCAGCAATCCCATCTGATTCCATCATTAGGCGATGGAACGTCGAAGGATGACTTATGCTCAATCAGTTCCAGAGGTTTCTCTCCCTGTCTGGAAGCTGCGTGGACTTATAATCGTTGCCTCTATCTCTGTATCGCACCCACAATATACTTCAAGTGATGCAATGCAAGGGTTTGGCAGCATTGAGGTAACCGCCACCGAGGCATGGGGGGGGGGGGTGGGGGGGGGGGCGGGTGGGGGGGGGGTCGGTGCCGGGGAGGGGGGGGTGGGGGTGGGGGGGGGGGGTGGGTGGGGGGGGGGGGGGTGGGGTGGGGGGGGGGGGGGGGGGGGGGGGGGGTGGGGGGGGGTGGGGGGGGGGGGGGGGGGGGGGGGGGGGGGGGGGGGGTGGGGGGGGGTCCCTTTGCGCAGCTCCTTTGCTCACTCCCTGCAGCGGGCAATCCACCTCAGTGACGCAGGTCTCCATTGTCCTTGGTCCTCAGCATGCGCCTGGCCAGACCCAGGCTCCGCCTCGATCTGGGCTGGTGGCTGAGCTTCCCGGATAACATCAGGGGAGAGTAATTTTCTGCCCCCGCAATGGCTGTCATCACCACAGATGCCAGCGTTTCTGGGGTGGGGTCCCGCTACCGGACGACGCAGGGTCTCTAGTCACCTGTGGAAGCAGTCGTCCAGATCCTCTGTGCTGGAACCCCAAACGATTCCTTAAGCGCTCACGCAATGGGTTCCCCTCTCATCCGGGGCACCCAGTTCGGGTTTCGTTCCCAGCAACACCACGATTTGGCATGTCTGAATTCTTCAGGTGGTCCCTGAGGCCGACAGTTCTCTCTGAAGACTGAGAGGGTTCATCGCTGACAGAGCAGCGGTACCACCCAGGACGACAACTCCCCCTACCAGGGGTGGAAAACCAGCTTGGCCAATCATCTGTGCGGAAGTGCTTCGTCCTTCCTGGCCAGAGGTGAGGTATGTGGAGACGCACGACAAGGTGGCATCTCGCCTCAATCCTAGCGCCCGAGTTAAAGGTGCCAGGCCGGAATTCCCTGGCCTGACAGTGGACTTGCTGGTCCTCCTTTGGGGCAGGGTGGTCTATTCCCTTCTTTTTTAAAACCCTGGTCCCCTTCTTCCTCGAGACCTCAAGTGCCTCCAGTCCGAGCGGATACCAGCTGTGCCCTCCACCTTAGGTTTAGGGCCACAGGTCGGGGTACGCGGACCTCTGGCCCGATTGGCAAATGAGTTCCTGACCGTTTTTTTCTTTATACCCAGGCCTTGTGACGCATGGCCCTCTGCTTCCAATCCCCTATCGGCGGTTGCAGTTTCAACAGCAGGGCATGTTGCGACAGCAACCCTAAATCACCTGGGCAGTTGCCCAAATCTTTCACCCTTTTGGCTCCAAGGTGCCGTTTTTCCACAGTCCAGGGCGGTAGCTCGGGCGTCGGCCCTTTCCACATGAAAGGGCAGAAGTTCGGTTCATCATTTCTTGTGCAGCCGCAACTGTGCCCCCCGCTCACTGTAAGGTATCTATAGCAGGGGGTCATGCTGGTTGGTCCCTCTGGTTCGTAGGCCAATCGACACCGTGGGAATGCATGCCATTCGGGAAATCAGACAGTCTGCCCCTCCGGGCCTCCACGGAAAGTCTCCCTGTGTTTACTTTTATGGAAGGTGGCCCTTCCTGGTGGCCACACTTCTAGCCACCAAGTGACTGAATGGGTCGCTCTATCTGCCGGCCCCTATTCATGGGGTCTGCGGAAACGGACAAGGATACTCCTGTGTCTTGTTCCGTTACGTTTCCTAGTGGGAGGGGGGATGGATCATCGTTTCATATCGATGAAGAACTCTAGTTCTGCCCTCTTTTTGTGCCCCACTCCTCTCATCTTTGAGGACGATTTGTTACGTTGGGTAGGCATGGTCAGAGCCGTTCGGTTTCGTACCTCTCTTTTCGGATCGCTTTAGGATACACGCAGACCTCATGGTCAGCCCTGAGGGTCCCCTTGCAGGGGTTGGCGTCCACTAGGCCCCGTTTCCAGCCGGGTTTAAATAGTCTGGTCCATATTACGCAGGTCACGGCTCGCTCCCCATCGAGCAGTGGGGCCGCCTGGTTTGGTTCGGCTTCTGCCACCGCATTGGCAGGTTTGCAGAGCTGTCACCTGGGCTTCGCCCATACTCTCAGATCTACCCAACACCATGCCTGGCCTCATCAGCTGCATCTCTCGCCGTAAGGTACATCAGGTAGCAGTGGGCTGTGCTTGTCAACTGCTGATGATGTTTTACTAGTCCGCCCACCCTCAGGGACGGCTTTTTGACATTCCATGGTGCTGTGTCCCCAAATGAATAATTGGCGAGAAAATGTGATTTTTTTGTACTTTACCTAGAAATCCTTTTCTCTTCCAATTCAATGTGGGACACAGTGTCCCGCCTCGTTTTTATGTCGGGCCAGGGAATAAGGTTCTCTTTTGTTCCTCCTCTCGCTCACGGCTTTTGTACCAATTGATCAGCCTAGCGTCAGCAGGAGGGATATAGGCAGTCGGGGCGGGGATAACACGTTTGATCCGCCTAGTGTCCGCCTCCGAAGGCAAGGCCTATACCCATGGTGCTGTGTCCCCCAATGAATTGGACAAGAAAAGGATTTTACGGTAAGTACAAAAATCCCATTTTTGTTGACACATTCCCTTTAAGGCTCCTATGTGCATGAAGCTGCTGTAAAGCATCTCTCTGACTGCTGTTAAAGCAGTGCAGGCAAGAATGCTGTCTCCTCAATCATATACAGATGACTGGAAATTGAGAAATCATACAATCAAAAAAAAAAACTGCTAAGAAGGGTCTTGATTTAATAAGTAAAATAAAAGATTGGTGACAGATTCCCTTTAAGTAAAACTTTACCAAGAATTAAATTACGTGTTTTAAGTTATTTTTGCAGGAAGATTTTTACTTCACAATAATTCTCTCTTCTGTTTGTTAGGCCCTGTGAGTCGGAAAGAGAGACCACTATCTGCAACAAGAAAACATATTGCAGAAAGTAAAGATTCTGAACATTCAGCATATGAAGTTATAAACGCTATGCAACTGGAAATGAGGCGGTTGGAAGAGCAAGTAGCAGACTAGAGGTAAGAACCATGTCAGCTTATTGCAATGAGCCATTTGCAGTGGTAATCTTTATATTTTGGAAAACTAATTATATGAACTTGCTTGGAATGTTAAAGTAAAAAGTATTCGGGTGACTCTTGCATAAGCATAACCATAGCAATAATCAGTGCAACCACCAGGGGAGTTTGGGAGTATTTGTTTCAGATAACAATGGGGAAGAAAGATACTTTGCATACTTGAACTTTTCCAGACATTTAAACTATGGGTCAATAACATCTCTGTATTTAATTCAGAAGTGTGCCCATTTCTTAATAATGCACTGATAAAGGTTCTAAGTAACATTTTTTGCAGGCTGAAGTGTAAATTTTATTGGTACCAGTTTGGAATGCATGCGACTTTCTTGATCAATTTTATTCCAATTTTTAGAAGACATGAAATGTCCCTTAGTGTCCCTGGGACGTACTCGTACATCCAAGGGGTTAAACACTTGCAGACAGAAATGATTATTGGCTTTTGGGCCAAGGTTGGCAGTAATTCTGAAACTGCTGTGCTGTTCCTGTGCTGTTGTGGTGAAAATGTATGTTGAATTGACAAATGGGAAAATGCAAATAAGCAACATGAAAACTGCGGAGCACCACGTGCCATTGATGTGAGAGGTGAACATTGACTACTAAGATGTATAAGGGTGGAGCAACATGGTATGGTGGAGCAGCTCACTGCCAAAATGAACCAGGGAGTTATCAGATGACCGTCTGAAACAGTTTAGTGAATCCTAATGTGCATGGGGTTCTAAAGTAGATGGATGGTCATTGCACCTCTACTAAGGAAGTGCATTGGCAGAAAAAACTTTAAGGCAACATGTATGAACTAAGCGCATAGAGGCCAGTTCTGAGTAGCTTTAAGGTAGTGTAGAATGCGCCAGAACGTATGAACCTGTTATTCTGCAGTTCATACATACAGGCTTATTATAGTACCAATATGACAAGTCTGGCTCAGGCCCCACCTTTAACCTGGTGTGGCTGTTGTAACAGTTGTGCACCTAGGTTTGGCGTCAAAGAGTCCTAAAAGTGTCTACTTCTAAAAATATGGTGCGACGCCACCTGAACGCCCCAAATCTTTGGCGCATTACAAGGTGTGGCGCAGGCACTTGTCACGCTTTGTTCATACATCTGTAGAACAGGGCTGCTATGGCTTTTTGACACCAGAAAACTGGCGCAGCCCCGTTTATACATGCCCTCCTTAGGTTTTAGAGCAGAATCTGGATTGAACCTCCACTGATTGGCAAATAGTTACTTTTTTTCAAAGAGTCACATTTTCTGATTATCAGATTGATGTTCTTCGTCTGAAATGCTAACTTCTGAGAACATACACCCTGCAAATATTGCTGCAAGAACACAAGCTGGTGGTGACGGCGCTATGGTCTGGGGGATGTTTTTGTGCCATTTTTTGGGCCAGCTCATCCAAGTGAAAGACCCTGTCCATTGATTTGAGTACGCGTCCATCCTTGCAGATCATGCTGCTTGTGTTCCCTGGGGCGCATGGAATCCTCTGGAAAGTCAATGCCACATGTCACATGGCTAGAAATGTCCAACACTAGTTGGAAGAGCATGACCAAGACTTTTAAGTACTACCCTGTCTCCTTAGGTTTCCCAGGCTTGAACCCAATTGAGCATCTTTGGGGCCATCTCAGTCATCATGCAGCCTCCAACCGCTGTGGGCTGCAGTCCACATGGCTCCAGATACCAGTGACAATCTACCAGGACCTTACTGAGTCACTCCCAATCTGTCTAGTTGCTGTCTGTATTGGACACGGCAGTTACTCTTGATATTAGCAGGTGGTCATAATAATGTGACTCTGTGTTTAACATTTTATACTGTTGGGAAATGTTATTTAAAGTCAGAACATATTTCTTGTGTTTTTAACAGACATCTTCATGTGAGAAGAAAGAAGTTGTCTCGCAAGCTATTGAAAGAATCAACCTTATGGAATTAAGGTAGCAGCTTATGATTTGTGATAAAGTTACCATTGTAGAAAAGAAGCTACATTTTCTTTTTCTGTTTGACCAATGTTAATGGTTTTGCAAGAAGTATAATTTTCTAATTCTTATCTGCCTTTCCCCCATAAGAGCCCATAACCTTGTACACTTTTTGTCTTGGTAAATACACATTCTTAAAAAAAATATAAAACCTCTAGGTAAAAACAAGGGAGAAATCACAGTTACTTCACATTGTAGTAGTGTGTTAAATATAGTCTAGTATACCTTCACTCCTGTTTAAAAGAAAATGGCAGCAGTTTTTCACTATAAGAGGCTTCAGAATTGCGTTGTCTGCAATGTCCTGCCTGAAACAAGGGTAAAAAAAACTGTTCTAGGTAGTTGCACGAAGACTGTAGTCTTCTTGAAGAATGATGGGGATCTTATAGGAGACTTCTTCAATTGTTGTTTATCTGTAATGTTAGAAGTAGTTTCCAGAGTATCGGTCATCTGTTGCACATCTGTAAACTACTTCACACAAGGGAAATTTGTTGCCCAAATTCCTGCAACTGCCTGATATCGCTAATACAGTGGTTCAGATGTGATCAGGTTTTTAAATTAAAAAAAGAAGGTAAAAATATCCAGGGTTTATTTCAATGAAAGCATTAAGGAACAATACCAGTTTACAGAAAACCATATATCAAAATGTGTACCTTCCTCCTACAAAGTCCCAGGTTGTATAGTTCATAAGCCCCCTCTTCTTCTTTAAGAATACATCAGCCAAACAATGCAAAAGTAATATGAGAAACTCTTTTCTATTTGTTAGTTTAAAGCAAGCTAATACATATGCAAATAGTCTACATCTCTGACAAATCCTGCTTGTAAAAGACATAAGGCGACATGTATGATCGGGCTTTCCACCTGTTTTCAGACGTATACTGCGCCTCACTGTGCCGACTCCGCTGTTGGACGCTCAAATGCGATGTTAGGCGCTGCTTCTCCAATTTGTAATGCGCCTAACATGAAGGGCCGCGCTGTGGGCGTTCTGGGGCGGGACGCACCAGATTCGAAAACACCGATGCATGTAGGAATGCCGGTCGGCAAAGTGAGGCGCATTACAGCTCTGACAGGCAGACCTATTTCAATGTGGTCTACCTGAGCCGGAGGAGGCGCAGTGAAGCTACAACTAATTGTAATGGGGCAAAATGTGCTCTGTGTCTACTGTTACAACAGTACACTAATAAAAGAGTTGTCTATAAAATTAATTAATTAATAAAGATAAATATCAAAGTTGTATAAAAAAGAATTCAATGTATTGAAAAAGTTGATCTTTTTAAAATTAAAGGAAATATATATAAGATCTCAAAAGAAAGAAATATCAGCTATAAAAGGTCTTAAAAATACGGCTAAAATTAAACTAATTTTACATTAAATAAGCCACTGATGATGTTGTACTGATGTTAATTTTTGTCCCTTTTAATACCAAAAATTTAAGATGTATTTTTTCTTCTTTCACCTTTTATTCTATTTAGTATATACAGCAAGAGCCAGCACAGCACAGGTCTTGCTGGGACCTGTGGTCCTCCAAGCAAGATTTCTATGTTCCTACGGCTTATTTCGGTCCGTATTTATGGACGTATCTACATCCGCATATACATTACCAAAATCAGCCTAAAATAATAAACAATTAGCTTAGAATTGATGCCAATGGAAAATACGGATGTATTTGCGGGCGTATTTACACCACAATTATGAGCGCACTTCGGGCGCCGACATACATCAGGCGCAGTTTTCACGAAAAAAAACGTGTAAACAGGCGCTTCGACGCGCCAGTCTTCATACATGTCGCCCTTAGTCTTTCTCGTCTACTCCTGCGGAGTAATACTTCATTCTCTTTGACTAAGCTTATTCATTCAGACCATATGGTCTTAATTGTTAGGAGTCCGGTTGAATGGCAGAAGAGGGCCAGCAGGGTATGTTCACACAGTGTGTTGACTCTGTGTTGGGATACATTTTTAGATGCCTGCTTGGATCAGTATTTTGGACCCTAAACTGACCCAAACACGCATCTAACAATGTGCAGTGTGTTTTACACTGCTTTCAATGTAAAACATGTATCAGCGTTCAGACGAATGATCGCCGATGCGTGTTTAATTGTGTCTTTGGGATCCGTTTAAAGAATTGACATGTCAATTCTTGATCCGTTTGAAGCAGCAGACTCCATATTTTAATCTATAGGGTGCAATTCTTCTGCAGCCAAAAGGCATCCAAACACGCACCTGCATGTTGAATGCGTTTTGGATGCAATTTATGCAGCGCTTTTGAATGTGTTTTTTGAATCCCATGCCGTGTGAACAAACATACCCTACGTCTTACATTCCTTTCCAATTACATATATATATACCTCTAGGCATTATATACTGACAGAGAACAAACAACAATTAAAAAGCATATACTGTATGTATATAATTATTAAATATTTCTCACATGCCCCAGTCATGTGATTGAGACTTGCAGAAAATCCATGTGTCAAATAAATGGAACTGATTTAAATTTGCAGAAATTTCTTCTGCAGGAAGGTTTCCCATGATTTACTTTGATTGCATGGTTTTATATGTTGTGGATATCAGAGTTCCCAGTGGAGAAAATTTTCCAAGCATGAGAAATCTTACTTAAAGGGGTTTTGCCACGATGTACTGTTGACATGGGATTCTCCAAAATGGGTATTGAATCACTTTTCTAAATATGTGATTACAAAAATTGCAGTCTGAGAGAGCTACAGGCTGCCTTACCTGCCCTTAGTTACTTAAAAGCTTCTATTAGATACGACCTGACAAGAGCTGCTGGCCGGGCTTGTGCAGAGAACACTTCTTATTTGATGAAAGGGAGCTGAAGAAGCTTTCAAGGCACCAGGTAGAAATATGTTGTTTTTTGTATACAGAATCCACTAGTTGTAGTGTGATTATCTGAGTAGATCCCTACTTTATCTGATGACAGGGAACATGAAGGAGCTTTCAAGCTGCTGTGGAGAAAAGGTGTTGTCGTTTGTATACAGAATCCACTAGTTGTAGTTGGATTATTTGAGTGAACATTTCACACGATCCCTTATGCACTTCTCTCTCTCTCTCTTTCTCTCTCTCTCTCTACTTGTTTACATTTGCTTCTTAGCAGATAAGGCACGTCCTGGCAAAACCCCTTTAAACTGAAATATATTCAACATATAAAAACAGCTGAATCAACAGGTGCAGCCAAAATTCACAGGAACCCCAATTTATGAGAAACTAAGGATCTGCATGGTGTCCATTTACAATATGCGTCAAAATAAAGACATATGGATTATATACAGATTTTTATTGACTTCCATAGGAATAACAATTGTGGAATTGGGATAGAAATGCAAGAAGAAGTGTCAAATCCATAAGCAGAAAAAATCCAAATGAAAAGGAGAACAATGCAATTTCAATTGAAATCAGTAAAGCACATATGGCATGCAGATTTGATGCAGGATTTTGTGCAGAAAATGCTAGTTTTCTTCATGAAAGTCTGCTTCAAAATATGCCATTGATGACTGGATATTAATTGACTTCCCAATTGTGAGTTAATGGAGCCTTTCAGTGAATACTGTTGCACTCTGCTAAATTGCTATAAGGTTTTTGTAATAGATTCCCTATTAGGATTTCTAAAGACAGATCATGAATAATTATAGCTGTAGCCAGCAGTGTTTTACACCACTAATGTGACCCAAACAGCCAATTTAGGGAGCTTCAGCATGCGTATATGAGAGGAGGAAGCTATCTCCGTGAATTTGCAGCACCAACATTAAGAAGCATAGGTACTGATTGCCGCCAGTTAACATGTAATGGTTTGTCTTTTATCGTGTGCTCTGAAGTAAAGCATAGTCAAAGTGATGCCTTCATTGCTGCTATTTCCCTGGACTACTTATTGCACATCTCATGATATAAATCATCACATCGTAATATACACTCACCGGCCACTTTATTAGGTACACCATGCTAGTAACGGGTTGGACCCCCTTTTGCCTTCAGAACTGCCTCAATTCTTCGTGGCATAGATTCCACAAGGTGTTGCAACGATGCTCAATTGGTACCAAGGGGCCCAAAGAGTGCCAAGAAAATATTCCCCACACCATGACACCACCCACCAAGCCTGAACCGTTGATACAAGGCTGGATGGATCCATGCTTTCATGTTGTTGACGCCAAATTCTGACCCTACCATCCGAATGTCGCAGCAGAAATCGAGACTCATCAGACCAGGCAATGTTTTTCCAATCTTCTACTGTCCAATTTCGATGAGCTTGGGCAAATTGGAGCCTCAGTTTCCTGTTCTTAGCTGAAAGGAGTGGCATCGGTGTGGTCTTCTGCTGCTGTAGCCCATCTGCCTCAAAGTTCGCCGTACTGTGCATTCAGAGATGCTCTTCTGCCTACCTTGGTTGTAACGGGTGGCTATTTGAGTCACTGTTGCCTTTCTATCAGCTCGAATCAGTCTGCCCATTCTCCTTTGACATCTGGCATCAACAAGGCATTTCCGCCCACAGGACTGGCGCTCACTGGATGTTTTTTCTTTTTCGGACCATTCTCTGTAAACCCTAGAGATGGTTGTGCGTGAAAATCCCAGGAGATCAGCAGTTTCTGAAATACTCAGACCAGCCCTTCTGGCACCAACAACCATGCCACGTTCAAAGGCACTCAAATCACCTTTCTTCCCCATACTGATGCTCAGTTTGAACTGCAGGAGATTGTCTTGACCATGTCTACATGCCTAAATGCACTGAGTTGCCGCCATGTGATTGGCTGATTAGAAATTAAGTGTTAACGAGCAGTTGGACAGGTGTACCTAATAAAGTGGCCGGTGAGTGTATATTCTTGCTCACCACAGGCTGGGTTGTACCCTATATTTACAATATCATCATCCTCTTCTTTTCATTGAAACAATCCCCTATTTTGACTGTGTTGGCTCCATGATTGACTTCTGTGACATCGCTGCCCTATACACCACATTCCCCTTATGAGGAAATTCATTGTTTTAAAGTTTTTGGCAATGACTAGGCACAGTGAGATGACTATACAGTATATGTTAGGGAACTCTACAGTATTTCCTTTATTTTTCCAATTATACGGCCCTCAGACTACAGTGCTTCGCATTACTTGAAGACGTTTTTAGTGTGTGACTTGATTTTCTCTTTATACTCGCCCTTACTCTTCTCATTTCTAGTCGACATGCATTCCTGCCAGTTTGCATCTACTTGGAAATAGAATGTAAATGCACAACAGTGAAGGTTTATTTGCCATTCAGAGTCTGTGGCAATCTTGGTAATAGCCCCTATGGGCACTGTAATGGCATCTGTTACTCACAGACTTGCCTTTCCAGTTAAAGGGGATTTCTGATCTTACTCAAATGATTTATATGCAGCAGGTTTAGTGACTTACAAATCACTGTCAGTAGCTGGAACACCTCAGTAAGTGAGTCTCACATGCACCCACATGCTCATGGTCACAATATCTGGCTTATGACATCCTATACTTTGAACACATAACTACCTTCTCTCTCTCTCACCCCCTTGATGTACAGAACTTCCCACATTACATGCCTCTTATTTTCACTCCCTCTTGGGTCTTCCCTCCCAACTGTCTCAGGCATGCTGGGCAGCAGAGTGTTCAGTGTCTATCTAATGAGCAACAGAACAACAGAGTCTGTCTCTCTCTAGGAGGGACGTGTTATGTGCTAAGACTAGAGTAATTAAAGCACTACCTTACATCTTGTAATAGTGGGACGTGCAGGCAGCTGTAAACTAAGGTAATGGGAAGAAGAATTATGGAAACTAGTTCATTACATGTTAATCCTACCCACAACAAGCTCTGGCAGCCTGAAAACAAAGGTGCAGCACAGAGGTGGACAATATTATGAAATTAAAAAAAATAGCTGCCTCTATCCATGGAGGTATTATCTGTTGAGAATTCAGACACAACTCGGGAAACACTAAATGTGACAGATAACGGTTCAAATTGAACTTGCCATCTGTCCTTTACTGCCCCTCGATGATGATCTATGTAATCTAACATTTACAACAATCTAAATCTACTGGTTAAGTAGATTATCTTTGTCTCTATATCATATTGGAGCTATCATTTCTGTAAAGCAGGCAACAGAGAAAATGAAAATATGATGTCGAACAGTTTATTGTCCTGCAACTGGTAAAAGTTAATAATTATTGGATTAAATATTATTTTTTCTAGCCAACAGAAGAAATTATTGAAGGTTCTACAGAACATTGATAATCAACCCGTTTCTAGGAGTGATACAAAGGTAGGCAATGTGAAATGCTTGAAGTGCAGTTTACATGCATTATAAATTCATGCAGCAGAAATTGGGCTTTAACTCCTTAAGGACCAAGTTTTTGTTTTTTTAAAAATTTTGTTCATCGTCATGTTATAGGAGCCATAACTTTTATTTTGCTTTTTAAGACACTGGCAGAAGACTGGCAAAATAAAAGACTCCGTAATTCCTTCACTGTTTTTTTGCATTTTAAATTCATGCCATAATGGGATAACCTTATTCAGTGGGTCTTATGAACAAAAAGTCAGCTCACCCAATCCACAGTCAGTCTATTGATTGTACATGTGCATGGAACAAATGGGTTTCAGAGTCCCTGCCACAAGCAGTAAATAGTATATTGGATCCAGCACTCTAAAATATCAGTTAAACTTCTTGAGAAAATATACATAATAGATATGTAAAAAAATGCATTAGAATCATGGCCTCCCAACCAGCAAAAACGATGAGTATTGTTTACACGTTTCGGAATTGCTCCTTAAAGGGGTGTTCTGGGACTTGCAAAAGCTTGTTTGTCCGACGGGGTATGATTAAAAATAGAAAAAAAAAGAAGGATACTCTTGTACCACATAAACGATGAATGTTCTGTGCTACAGCAAGATGAATGGGACGACCACCGGGACAGTGTCATGGAGGTAAGTATACGTCTTCTTTTCTATTTTTAATCCTGCCGCGTCGGACAAACAAGTTTTTGCCATTCCTGGAACACCCTGTTAAACCCAGTATTATTCTATGGGTCAGTACGGTTATGGCAGTGCCATAATTGTATAGTTTTTTCAATTTGTGTTCTCTTTTGCACAACAAAAACACTTGTTTCTTTGTCTCCATATTCCAAGTCCCATAACAATTTTATTTTTCTGTTGATCTGTTTGAGGACTTGTTTTTTGAGGGATAACTTTTATTTTTTTCTGACACCATTTTCAAGTACATAAAACTTGTTGACTGTTTTCTATTATATTTTTTGAGAAGAAAATTAGCAAAAAAATAGTATTTTGACTTTTTTTTTTATGCTGCTCACCATGTAAGATAAATAATATGGTAATTTTACAGTTTGGGTTGTTACGGCTGCAGTGATATCAATTATGTATAGGCTTTGTTCTTTTTATTTTCTGTAGATAGAAATTTTGTTTAAAAATGTTAAATTTCTTTGATCTTACTTAGGATTTTTTATGATTATCTTTTAGTCCCAATAGGACTAAACATGCACTTATTTGATTGCTGACATGTACTTATGTAATGCATTATATTATACCTGTTGGTATAACACTGCCTGGCATTCTACTGGACCGTACATTTTGCAGGGCCTAAAAGCATACACAATAGTCAGAACTGGAAGCCTTCATTAGTCCCCGGCTACCAGGTAAAACCATCAGCTCCCTGCAGAATGGTAATGGAGTTATAGAGGAAACCGCCTCCCTCTAAAAACACTTAGATGCAATGGTCACTATTCACTGTGGCATCTATGAGGTTAAACAGCTAGGATTTAAAGTATGTACACTCCTGGCTATCCGAGCAGGATCCTGGCTGTCATCAGACACCTGCGTCATCCAGCACAGGGCACTGATTCCAGCTCATTTTCAAATTGTTGCCCACTGACAAATACATATTGTGGTCCTTTAAGGGGTTAAAACAGAACCTCCTTTTCTTCAGATTTGTTTTTTAACCTGTACAGTAGAAAAAATCTTGAGGAATCTGAAAGAATGATCTGAATTTTAAAGTTTACAAATTGAATCTGCTGCAAAATCTGCATTATAACCCCTGGAATTTTTTTTTTTATAATTTTTGATTGTGGGCTAAACTACATGCCTCAACATTTGAAATTGCAACACCAAGAAGGAAATATCTTAAAAGTATGGAATTTACAGGATTAATTGACATGTTAATGATATGCAATTGATAAAAATTGGAAACTAAGTATTCGAAACATCTCTAACTAGTATAACGGGGTTAATGGTTGTCTGATGGATGTAATGCTATGCCAAATACTTTTGGGAATGCGGATCATTAAGATTAGTTGCGGGCAGCTCCCTTTCCTGTTGCTCACTAGTGACATCCCAGAATTTCTCAATAAGAGACAAATTCAGAGACACTTTAGGCCACACAGGTTGCTCACAGTAGCATGAGTGACATGCGGCCTGGTGTTTTCCGGTTTAAAAACGGCTCTTCGGACACTTTGGAGAAATGGCTGTACCTCTAGTTCATTACCAGATCAGTGTGGTGTTGAGATTTTAGCTTGTGAAGGACTTTCAGCATGACAATGATCCCAAGCACACTGACAGGGCAACGAAGGAGTGGCTCCATAAGAAGCATTTCGAGGTCCTGGAGTGGCCAAGCCAGTCTTCAGATCTCAACCCCATAGAAAAACTTTGGAGGGAGTTGAAAGTCCGTGTTGTCCAGCGACCACCCCAAAACATCACTGCTCTAGAGGAGATCTGAATAGAGGAATGGGCCAACATACAAACAATAGTATGTGCCAACCTTGTGAAGACTTAGGGCTTGTTCACACAGAATTTTGACTTCGTATTAACATCCGCTTTGTAGATGCGTCTCGAGGACCGACAGGACGGACCCAGAGACGCATCTAACAATTAGCAGTGTGTCTAACACTGCTGGCAACGAGGAAGACGCAGCGACGTTCACATGAGAGATCGCCGCTGTGTGTTTGCCCTGCGCCTGTCGGGTCCGTCTTGCGGATGCGATCAAAGAATTGCATGTCAGCTTTTTTTCCCCACTATATATATATATATATATATATATATATATATATATATATATATATATAGAGAGAGAGAGAGAGCTTGTATGTTTTCATTGCCCTTTTTTTAAAATTCAGTAGTAGTAGTGCATCTCAAAAAATTTGAATAATGTCGAAAAGTTATTCTATGCCCATAATTCAAGTCAAGTAGATAAGCCCATATATTGTATATACTCATTACACACAGAGAAATATATATTCAAGCTTTTTATGTGGGTGGTTATGGCTTACAGCTAATAAAAACCGAAAAATCAGTATTTCAGAAAATTAAAATAATGTGAGTAAGGTCAATATTGTTCCCTCATGGTGTCATACACAAATGTTTCCTAGGCCTTTAAATAGTCCCTCAGTCTGGTTCAGTAGCTACACAGTCATGTGGAAGACTGCTGACTTGACATTGGTCCAGAAGACAGTCATTGACACCCTCCACAAGGAGGGGAAGCCACAAAAGGTTATTTCTAAAGAAGTTAGCCGTTTACATAGTGCTGTCTAAAAGCATTATTGGAAAATTGTGTGGAAAGAAAAAATTGTGGTAGAAAAATGTGCACAAGCAACAGGGATGACCACAGTCTTGAAAGGATTGTCAAGAAAAGTCCATTCCAGAATTTGGGTGAGATTGACAAGGGAAGGAAATGACTGTGGCTGGAGTCTGTGCTTCAAGAGCCACCACACACAGACGTATCCGGGACATAAACTGTAGCATTCCTTGTGTCAATCCACTCATAATCCAGAGGGAACCTCAGAAGCATCTTTCCTGGGCTAAAGAAAAAGGACAGGACTGTTGCTCAGTGTCCAAAGTTCTTTTTTCAGATGACAGCAAATTTTGCATTTCATTTGAAAATCAAGGTCCCAGACACTGGAGGGAGAATGGAGATGCTGTAATCCAAGTTACTTGAGGTCCAGTGTGATGTTTCTACAGTCAGTGATGGTTTGGAGAACCATGTCATCTTCTGGTGTTGGTCCACTGTGTTATATCTAGTCCAAGGTCAGCGCAGCCGTCTACCAGGAAATTTTTGAGAATTTCAAGCTTCCCTCTGCTGAGAAATGCTTATTTCATTTTCCAGCAGGACCTGGCACCTGCCCACACTACCAAAAGTACCAATATCTGGCTTAATAACCATGGTATTACTGTGCTTGATTGGCCAGCAAATTCGCCTGACCTAAACCCCATAGAGAATCTACGGTGTTTTGTCAAGAGGAAAATGTGAGGCACCAGAGAAGTTAAAAGTGTACTTATCAAGGCAACCTGGGCTTCCATAACACCTCAGCAGTACCACAAGCTGATCACCTCCATGCCATGTTGCTCTGATGCGGTAATTCATGCAAAAGGAGCCCTTGCAATGTATTGAGGGCATATACTGTACATACCTGTCAGTAGGCCGACATTTCTGTAATTTTTTCGCTTGGTCTTGTACACTATTCTAATTTTCTGATACACTGAATTTTGGGTTTTCATTAGCTGTAAGCCATAATCATCCACATTAACAGAAATAAATGCTTGAAATATAATCGCTCTTTGTAACGAGTCTATACTGTATATGAGTTTCTCTAATTGACTTTAATTACGGATATAAATTAATTTTTTTGATATTCAAATTTTTTGAGATGAACTAGTATCATTGCTAGATTTTTGACTTGCATGGAGGAGGACGGAGGTGCAAATAGTTGTATTCTCTCTTTATCCCCTTCTCAGCATTGAATGTACCCATATGTCTAATGTGGAAAGCTGTTCCTGCAGTTGGACGTATGGGTACATCTAGTATTGCTGCATTTTCTTCATCCCTAAGTCCAATGTATCAAAGTTCAAACCAGCACTTCTTCTTTTATAAAATTACGTCTTTTATTCCAAAAATGTTATATCCATAAAAACTTTGCATAATCCACAAAAATAATCAACTTGGCATATCAGTTAAAGAGATGAAAAAATGATCTCGCTTACGCGTTTCTGACCCACGCGGGTCCTTGGTCTCTCTGTGCTGAAAAGGACAGAAGTCAACCGAGCACACAAGGAAAAGATGATGCCAAACTTTTTTACATTTATAGATTTTTTTGTGGAATTCAATATGTCGGAAGGACTGTAATGAAATTGTCAAAAAGGATTAACAACCACAGATATGTTAATCACCTTAAAACCACCCATAGCCTACCAAGACACTTTGTCAATGTACGTAGTGGAATCAAACCAAAATTCTCGGTCCAACCAATAGAATATATCCCAGAATATACATACGACAGAAATAAAAAGTTGTCTGAAAAAGAGACTTATTGGATTTATAAACTCCACACAATACATCCACACAGATTAAATGAGATGTCAGATTTTATTATTTAAATAAGATAGGTTTTATACAACTAGAGCAAAAAAGGTTTTATAGTTTTTAAAGCTCTTATATTTTTCTTTTATCCATGTGAATATTCTCTTACAGCACAAGTGTCAAACTGGCGGCCCTCCAGCTGTTGGGAAACTACAACTCCCATCATGCATTTGTATAATCTATAACAGTGGGCATGATGGGAGTTGTAGTTTCCCAACAGCTGGAGGGCCGCCAGTTTGACACTCCTGTCTTGCAGGTTCATTCCTCTCTTATGTTCACCTTATACAATAGCGCACTCTACAGGCTTTTTAATGTAATAGCTCTTAAAACTGACCTCGAATAACCTGGTATTGATTTGACGTACTTTTGAGTTCCAGTAGAACAGCTCCCTCTAGCATTAGTTTTAACATGGCATCAGAGACAAGCACTTCGTAAACTTCTTAAAGTAGTTTAAAGTTTTTATGTATCTTTATGGTTCTTATATATTATGGGAATAAGGTTTACATTATGTATTACAAATTTTATTTCATGTTTATAACATGTAGCAGCGTTACTTTTTTTTATATGTTTCATCATGGGACATCAAACTTTATATATAAAAGACAGCCTTTTCCAGTCCATTGTTTGCAACTCGAGGAAGCGGAGCATGCGATCTCCGCGAAACGCGTCTTGCTTTTATTTATTTTAACTGTGAAATAAATAGACACTTTAAATTGGTCAGGCACCAAGTGTCTTAATTTCACTTTGAGCGCTAATCTTATCTGCCTACGGACTCTTCATGTTGAAAGACCCGATCCAGCTCCCAAAAATAGATTAAAAGGCACTTAAAAAATCTTGTGTTCTTTAAAATAGTATCAGTGAAAATGTCAACTCATGCTGCAAGAAACAAAACTCTGTATACAGAAAAATAAAAATGTAATGGCTATCAGACCACGACAATGCAAAAACATGTTTTTGTTTTTTTTTGGTTTTGTTTTTAAATAAGTGTTTCTCGCCAATATTTCATTGAGGGACACAGCACCTTGGGTATAGGCCCTTGCCATCGGAGGCGGATATTAGGCGGATCAAACGTGTTAGACTCGCCCCGACGGCCTATATCCCTCTTGCTGACGCCAGGCTGATCAGTTTTCAGCCTAGTTTCGTAGGAGGCAGACGCTGCTCTGCAGCTCTGCAGAGTTTGTTATTTTTCTTTCCTTTGCAGGAAGGTGATTGAGCATCCAGCTCTCACCTGGGAAGGTGATTGAGCAGCCGGCTCTCACCTGTCGGAAGGTGACTGAGCGCCCGTCTCTCACCTAGCGGAAGGTGATCGAACCCCTGGCTCTCACCTATCAGGAGGGCCGTCAGCACGCAGTAGTGCCATGACGTTGTCCCCCCTGAGGGCGCCAGAAACCCAGTCAGTTCTTTAGCTGGCTGGTCTTCCTCCTCGCCGCACACCTGTCCCCACCTGCCACCTCCACGGCCGTTTACGGATTCCGGTAGCCTCGCCTCTGGGTGCATGGTACCGAAGGGGTGATGCCGCGACGCCCAAAGACATCGGATAGGTGAGTACCCTGACTTCCCCTGTTTGGGGGTGGTCGGGAGTTTTCCACTTTTTTTAATTGGCCGGGCCGCAGGAATTCCATTTTCCTGTGGACCCCCAGCAGCTTGTTGGTTTTCGAGTAGGGTGCTGGGCAGCAAGCTGGTGCACCCGGGGGGGGAGGGTTTTCTCCTGGGCGCAGCACGCGTGCGCTGGCGCAGGGCAGTTCACTGGGTTGAAGCTCCAGCTGGGGCTTCTTGAACCCCGCTGTTGGCCTCGGCCAGGCCATAGGTCCCTTAGTGGGATACAAGACCCGTCCTGGTCTGGCGCCTCACCGCACGCTCCAGTGTTCCGCGGGGCTCAGCCGCCCGCTGCGGAGCAATTTGCGTCCAAGCACAGGCATGTTGTGGGGCACATGGAAGGTCTCCCATGGGCCCCTTTTGCTGCCTCTCTCACCCTGTCCCCCACCCTCCATTCTGGAATGCTGCGTGGCGTTTGGGCGACCTTACGTGGTGTTTTCGCTGCAGTACCGCACCTTTAGGGCTTATCCCTAATGGGGGAGGGGCAGGACAGGTCTCCCCCCTGGGCTGCGGGTACCACTCCCCCACTGTTGCAGTTATACGGCTGTGCCACGGGTCGCGTGCGGGCCGCGAGTCCAAATTTAGGCAGCGGCTTCTGGAGGCCTAGGCCACGCCCTTCCTGGGCCTGTGCCGCACCGAGGGCGGCTCCAAACGGGTCCAGACCCCTCCCAGGATGGGGCAGGACCTCCAGCAGCCTTGGCCTGTGTCGGGGGCGGAGCCTAAATGCTGTTTTGTTCGGCGTCCTGATGGCTTGCTGCTCTCCTGGCTACCGAGGAGGATACAGCACCTTGGGGATGGTAAGTTGGCCTCCTGTGGGCCATCCTTCCCTGCCCCGCGTGTTGCAGCCATGTCCGTTTCAAGGATGTGGGGTAAAACCGCCCGCGGCAAAAACAGTGGTGACTTGCTTCGCCTGCGCCCATTGCCACAGGATATTCTTGTTGGCTAGCCCCAGTGTACTTTGTGCCCTTTGTGCTGCTCCTCTGACCACCGCGGGGCCTGACGCCCCCTGTCAGTGGTCGGTGGCCCCATAATGGGTCATGTCTCTCTTTCACTAGCGGTGGGCATCCTGTCCAGGGTGCCCAGGTTATGGTTTGGCCATAGAGCGCATGCCGTCGCTGCCCAGCCTAGCACCTCCCAGGTTCCAGCGCCATGAGTGTTAGGCCATGTTCTCATGGCTTAAAACTGGACGTATTTCAGTCCGTAATTACGTGCCGGAGTGCGCAAATTACGGCTGGAATACGTCCAATTCATTACGGTAATCCACAATTCTCATAGAGAACTATGGATTACGTCTCCTCTCCCTGCTCGGCGAATACGCCGAGGGGGGAGACAATTGACATGTGAATTACCAGCGGCGTATACGTATGTATACGTATGTAAGTCTATGGGCCGGCGAGGTGCCGCCCCCCCCGCCCCCGCCCCGCCCCCGGCCACACTGCGTAATTGTGGGGCGTAATTACGTCCTGCAATTAAGCCGTGTGAACCTAGCCTTAGATTTCTCTCTTCCTTGTTATTTCCCGAGCTCTGTCCCATCAGACCGTGGTCGGAGATAGAAGCTCCATGCCTGAATATGGCTTCTTCAAGTGGGGACTCCTCTGATTCTGACTCGGAGCCAGACAGAGATGATGATGCGGCAGCAGCGGTCCAAGCCCTTAGCTGGGAAAGCTCCAGGCCTGGATACAGCCTCTGTTGGAGAGTCCCCTGTCTCTGGCTTTGGTCAGACAGAGTTGATAGGATGATAGCAGCAGTCCAAGCCCTTATCAGAGCTGTCAGAGACTCCGTTCATGTTAAGGCCTCGTTCACACGGCTTATTTGTCCGCGGATTGGAGCCGTACTCCGCGCCGATTTGCGCTGCAGTACGGCGCCAATCCGTCTGAGTAATTACGGTAATCCACTGCAGTGGATTCCGTCGCTGCTCCCCGCTCAGCGAATCCGCCGCGGGGGGAGAAAGTGTGACAATGGGGACATTTATTTACCGGCGCCCCCGCCGCGCTCCGGCCCCGCCCCCGTCCCGCCCCTTATTCACGCCGGATTTGCGAGCGCAATCCGGCTCACGGCCTAATGGTGAGGATGTCTAAGCCTCCCAAGAGGAGTTCTCCCTTAAGGGCGTCAGGCGACAGCGTTTGGTGTTCCCTACATGTCTGGAATTGAGAACGGTTTGCCAGGAAGGGGAAACATCTGGTCAGGCGTTTGTTTCCTACCAGACGGCTTAATTCTCTTTTGCCCATTCTTGGAGGATCAGGGTCATAGTGGTCCCATCAGGGGACCCCCTAGTTACTCGGCCCAAGAAGTCTATAGCCATCCCTGTCTCGGACGCGGCGGTCCTTGGTGACGGCACAGACAGGTATCCTCACGGGTTGTTGTAAGTCCGCCTTGGGGGTGGCCGGGACAGCCCTGCGACTTGCTTCTTCACAGTTCAGCTTGCATGGTCTGGTCGTAGCAGCTACAGCAGCGGCTATCAGCTGGGGCTTTCACAAGGGAGTTGTGGAATCTCGCTTCCCAGCTTTCAGAGGTTCTGGGGTCCCAGTGAAGTTCCACTGGTATCAGCCCGTTTAGTGGCTAGAGCGTCGGCCAATGCAGTGGCCGTTCGCCGTTCCCTGAAGCTAGAATTTTTTTGCGGGGGTTGCAACCTCCAAGGAGTTATTGTTTGCGCTTCCGCTCTCTTGCGGTAAGCGTTATTTGGGAGGCCACAGAGGGTCGTAGTATGCTCCCCCCTCAGGGCCAGTCGGTGAAGCGGCATTCACGTGACGGTCCCGCAGAACGTGCGAGCGCCTTTTTGGGAAGCTGGCCCCCACCCGAAAATCGGTTTCAGGGTGGGGGCATTTCCTCCAGTTCCAGGAGATCTGGCAGGTCCAGGTCGGCGATGCCTGGTTCACGAGGACGCCACTTCAGTATTCACTTTGTTTGGCTCCCACAGCACGGTTGCAGCTTCCTCCGCGCCTGTGTCTCTGGCTCAGGTGTCAGTTTTGCTCTGGCAATCCGCACTCTCCTCCTGCAAGGAATAATTGTGCCGGCCTCCGAGTCTGAGCGTTCTTTTCAAGCCTCTTTAGGGTTCCCATGAAGGGCAGCTCAGTAGGACCAATATCCGTATTCAAGGAGCTCAACCAGTATGCGTAAGGGCCCGGTTTCCACTTGGAGTCGCTCCGGTCAGCGGTAGCCTCTCGGGAGCGCAGAGAGTTTTTTACGTCTGCTTGAGACATCAGGTTGCTTTTCGGCATGTTCCTATTTCCCAGGTCTACTATCGGTTACTGCGTTTTGCAGTAGGCTCTCAACATTTTTCTGTTCAGAGGTCTGCCGTTCAGCCTCGCAACTGCACCAAAGGTCTTCATATAGCTTCTGCCACCCCTAAAGGCGATCCTTCGCATCAGGGGTTTGGTTACATCTCAATTGCGCCTGCTTGGGCAGCATCAGGTCTGATTGCGTCATTAGGGATGGAATTTCGGGGAATGATTTATTCTCACTCAGGTATCCAGAGTGTTCCCTTCCGTCCTGGAAGCTCCAGCACTTAGACGTTTTCCCTATTTCTGAATCGCACCCGGCATGCTCCTCCCACTTGCATGCGTGGGTTCGGCAGGTTGAGGACCGCCTCCGAGGCGATGTCCTTTGCGCAGCTCCTTGCTCGCCCCCTGCAGCGGGCAATCCTGTCTTGGTGACGCAGGGCTCCGATGTCCTTGGTCTCAGCGGCTCACCTGCCACCCCAGGCTCGTCTCGACCTGGGCTTGTGGCTAGCCTTTCCGGCATTACATCAAGGGAGGTCATTTCTGTCCCCGCAATGGCTGATCATCACCATAGATGCCAGCATTTCGGGGTGGGGCCCTGTCTTCAGCTCCCGGACGACGCGGGGTCTCTAGTCCTTCGGTGAAGCCAATCGTCAGGTCAGTGTGCTGGAACTCCAAGCGATTTCCTTAAGCGCTCTCTCATTGGATTTCCCTCTCACCCGGGGGCACCCAGTTCAGATTCGGTCCGACAACACCACGACGATGGCATGTCTGAGTCTTCAAGCTGACTCCAGAAGCCGAGCCGTTCTTTCGGATAACTTCAAGGATTCTTCACTGGGCAGAGCAGCGGTACAGCCCTTGTCGCCAATTCCCCTTCCAGGGTTGGGAAACCAATTTGGCCAATCATCTATCGGAAGTGCTTCGCCTTCCTTGACGGAGGTGGTGTACGCACGACGTCGACATAGTGGCTTCTCGCCTCAATCCCTCAAGCCCGAGTTATATGGTCAGAGCCAGGATTCCCCTGGCGCTGGCAGTAGACGCGCTGGTCCTGACTTGGGGTCAGTTTGCTCTGATCCACCTCTTTTTACCCTGGGTTCTTCTTCCTGCAGGGCTCAAATGCCGAGAGGATATCAGCTGTTCCCTTCACCTTAGGATTAGGGCCGCAGGCCGGGGTATGCGGGTCTCGTGCCCGATTGGCAGACGGTCCTTGATCTTTTCCTTTACGCACAGGCCTTCTGTCGCAGGGCCCTCTGCTCCAACCCACTGTACCGCGGTTGCATTTTCACTGCGAGGCTGTTGAATCTGCAATCCTAGAACCTCTGGGTTTGTCGGGCTCCGTGATACGGACCATGATTGGAGCACGCAAGCCTCAGACCGCCTGGGTCTGGTGCCCAGAAATTTCACCTTTTGGTATGTTCTACTCCAAGGGTCCCGTCTTTTCAGGCCGGGAGCTGGGGCTCGGCCTTTCCTACTTGAAAGGGCAGAGTTCTGTTCTCCCGATTCTGTGCAGTGCAAGCTGGCCTCCGCTCACAGGTTAAGGCCTTTCTTCTTGCAGGGGATCGTGCGTTCGGTCCCTCTGGTTCTTAGGCCTACCGAACCGTGGGATTCAATGCTTGTTTGGGAATCGGGCAGTCTGCACCTTTCGGGTCGCTACGGGAAGTCTCCCTACGTTTACTTTCATGGAAGGTGGCCATCACTTCTATCCACCAAGTATCTGCAAGCTCCTGTTATGGGGTCTGCGTAAGGACAAGGGTGTTCGGTGTCTTGTTCTCTCATGTCTCCTTAGAATGGTTTCCTCGTTTCATATCGATGAGGACAGAGTTCTCTCTTATTGCCCCTCGGCCTCTCATCTTTGAGGACGATGGTTACGTTGGGTAGGTATGGTCAGGGCCGTTCCATTCTACCTGTCTGTTTCGGGTCCTTTAGGTGCACGCAGTCCTGTAGGTCATTCCTGAGGGTCAGTGAAGGGGCCTGGCGACCTCTAGGCCGCCGTCGCCAGCCGGATATGGTCTATAGTTACGCAGGTCACGGCTCGCTCCCCACGAGCAGTTGGTGCCGCCTGGAT
The DNA here is from genome assembly GCA_025379985.1 of Phyllomedusa bahiana. Classification (NCBI taxonomy): domain Eukaryota; kingdom Metazoa; phylum Chordata; class Amphibia; order Anura; family Hylidae; genus Phyllomedusa; species Phyllomedusa bahiana. Next base: position 33,761 of record JAODAL010008758.1, on the reverse strand, counting down.
GGTTCGACATCAAGCCTCGGCTTTGCGGGTCTGCAAAGCTGTCACCTGGGCTTTGGCCCATACTTCATCTAAGTTCTACCTAACTCATGCCTTCGCCTCGGCTGCTGTAGGTGTCGGCCGTAAGGTACTTCAGGCAGCAGTGGGCTGATGCTTGTCACTGCTGGTGAAGTTGTTTAGTTGCCCACTCTCTGGGACTGCTTTTGGACATCCCAAGGTGCTGTGTCCTGTCCCCCAATGAATTATTGGCGAGAAAATGGGATTTTTGTACTTACCGTAAAATCATTTTCTTGTCCAATTCATTGGGGGACACAGGTCCCGCCCTCGTTTTTGTCGCCATGGAATTAGGATTCTCTTTTGTTCCTTCTCTCGGCCACGGCTTTTGTACCAACTGATCAGCCTGGCGTCAGCAGGAGGGATATAGGCCGTCGGGGCGGGTCTAACCAATTGATCTGCTTAGTGTCCGCCTCCAAAGGCAAGGCCTATACCCAAGGTGCTGTGTCCCCCAATGAATTGAACGAGAAAAGGATTTTACGGCAAGTACAAAAATCCCATTTTTTATTATGAAAAGGTAATAAAACATGAAAAAATAGATACATTTGATATCACTGTAGTCATATCAACCTACTGAGTAATGTTAATATGTAATTTATACCGCACAGTGACCTCTGTAAGCAAATAATAAAAAAAAAACACTAAGAGGATTGCTGTATTTTGTTCATCCCGCCTCCCAAAATCTTTAAAAAAAAAAAATGGTACCAATAAAATTAGCAGTTCATCGTGCAAAAAAAAACAAGACTTTACACAGCTCCATAGAAAAATAAAAAGTTATAGCTGTTAGAATATAACGACATAAAAACACAATTTTTTTTTATTGTGCAATAGTAATAAAACATAAAAAACTATGTAATTATTGTATCATTTGTAATTGTACTGACCCGTATAGTAAAGTTATCATGTGAGTTATAACACATAACGTACGCTGTCAAAATTAAATAAAAAAAAACATTGGCGGAATTGCTTTGGTTTTTTTTTCGTTTTTTTTTTTTTTCCATTTTCACAGATCATTGCTAAAAAAAAATTGGAACACCTGTGGGAGCAAAATGCACAATACACCCTTAGATGAATTACCTGAGGGATGTTGAATCCAAAGTGGAGTGACTTCTGGAAGGTTTCACTTGTTCTGGTACTTTGAGGGCTTTGCAAATGCGACATGGCACCCACCAAAATCTGTGTTGCAAAAGCAAAACTGTGCTCCCTCCCTTTTACGCCCTGCCATGCACCCAATTAGCAGTTAACACCCACATATAGGGTATTGCTGTAGTCATAAGAAATGACGTAACAAAGTTTAGGGTGCTTTTTCTCCAGTATGCCTTGTAAAAATGAAACATTTTCAGTTAAAGCTACAAATTATTGGAAATTTTTTTTTTATCTTCACAGCGTAAGGCCTCGTTCAAACGGCTTATTTGGACCGGATTTGCTGACGGATTGACGAATCGTCAATCCCTCGGCAAATCCGTCCGAATTAAGTCACAGCCTATTTTCTATTTGATTTCAATAGAAAATACGGTCGTCGTTCACACGCGCATAATTCGTTCGGATTGCCGCTGAGGATTGACGACGGCAAGCCGGGCGGAAAAAACAATTCAATGTCAATTATTTCGGACGGATTTTACCATCTACAATGATTGTAGATGGTGAATCCCTTGGGAAATCAGTTACAAAAACTTCCCACTTGTGACACTTATGTGCAACTGATTTTCAACTGATTAGAACGTCGTCAATCCGATTGAAATCGTTTTAATAAGCCGTGTGAACGAGGCCTAACGCTAAAAAATCTTTGAAACACCTTTGGGATCAGTATGCTCACTACGCCCCTGCATATACTTCCTGAATGCTGTTTTGAATATTTTAATGGGTGCAGTTTTTTAGATGGAGTCATTTATGGGGTATCTAACATACCTCAAAGCCATGTCAGGACTGGACCGGTCCCTAGAGGAATAGAGGAACTGTTGCAGATTTTCTTGAAATTTCATTTATATGCCCCCCAATGTTGTAAAAAAAAAGTGTGTGTGTATATATATATATATATATATATATATATATATATATATATATATATATATATATATTTGTGTGGTATGCCTATTCAACTTGCATGCACAAAGTTTAGAACATTGAAAATGGCAATGGCCACTTTTTACAACATTTTGATATTTTTCACAATTAAAGACTGTATGGAACAAAATGTGTTACTAACTTTAAGCACAATGTATCACAAGAAAGCTGTTGCTGAACTCCTCATGTGGTGTCTTACTTCACTAAGAGCCACAGAATCTTTGTCTTCCCTGACATCTGTCAGTGTGGGAGACTTGGGAGGCCATCTTACACATTAGATAAAAGGATTGGCAGCTTTACCTTTTAAATTGTGCATAATATTTCCATCAAAAAGAGAACGGTGCTAGTTACTTCCAAGGGAAGCAAAGGATTGCATTGTTAAAAAGAGGTCACACCAGTTATTAGGGAACAGTCAGGCTTTCTTTATACAGGTGACATTACCGCCAATCTTATAGTGGGATCCGCTAACAAATAAATAGATGTGAGAAGAGTTCTGAAAAGTTCTGATGGAGCAGATGCAGAAATAGTCCTGTCAGTGAACTTGACTTTATCTATTTCCTATCACTTTTGGAGACCAAATGCATTTTCTTTTTATGTATTCTTTTAAATTGATACTGGTGGTCTTGTCTGTGGACTTCCTAGTAATAAAATGCAAAAAAATAAGACACATGAAACATGAGTTGATTAATGCAGTAAAGAAAGCTGTTTCTTTTTCAGAAAACTTTTTACAGTGTTCAAGATTTACATATTTATTTGCTCAACAAGTAGAATTAATTTTGAGCATTTGTTGGTTTACAGATGAATTGGTTTTGTAATATGAGTGCTGTAAAACCAATGGCCTGTCAGGTTTCTGGTGTGGAAAAGGAGAAAAAAGATCATTTTTCACCTGCAATGAATTGTCATCCCTTTTAGTTAGTGTTATACTTGGCTGCAGTTTGACTAATGGTTGCCCAGCAGTTGCTGACTGGTTATTACACAGCAAAGACTTTCTCTGATAGTAATTCTCATAAAAGTATGAAAACAGCCAGTTCAGAATAGAATATGCTGACAGCCCCTTCTACCTTTATGGTACTGTAGACTAATGGAGACTCGGTGTGTTTCGAATCACACAAGCAAAATCTCCTCTGCCCCAGAGGTACACACATGAGACATCACTAAGCTATTTCCAGACAAAGGTCAATGTTATAAATACAGAACATACATATTCATTATTTTCAGAACATCCAGCTGCATACATCATTTTTATGTAATGCGGTGGGAAAAGTATAGTAACGTAATTAAAGGCTCGGGACAGTGTTAGAACTGAAAATGCAATAAAAGAAGCAAAGCCAAATAGTAAATTTCTTCAGTTTCAGATGGCCGTGTTATCCCGCCATACGTACAAAGAGTGTTTGATCAGCATGACAGTGTTGTAAAACCAATATAGTCACCACATTTCTTTCTTTTGAGGTTTTAAAGGACCACGCCATTTTTTTCCCTTTATTTTGTTAGAAGTTGCTTCTAGGTGCACAGCACAGCCAGTAGTTTTGCTTAGCAGAAGCTGCATGCATGATTTTTCACTGCTGTCAATGAGTCATGTGACATGCACTGTGAGTAGCTGAAACACACTGCATGGTTGCGTGACCCAAAAGTGAATCTCTCTACGCATTCCTCCAGGAGGTTTAAAGGGGTTTTGCCACAAAGTAAAATTGATGTGGAAAGATTGCAAATTAAATAATAAACATTTTCACCATTCATCATTTATCAAAAATTCTGTAGCATTTTTGTTTTTGCTGCAATCTTACTGATCCATAGTGTACAGTTGGTCTCTAGCTCCTCCGTCTTGACGCACATTCTCAGACATCACCTCTCAGGCAGTTATTGTCAGTCTCTTTGTTGCCAAGTCAATCACAGACTCTCCCTGCTGAGCGAGTGTTGAATTTCAGGTGCTGTCATTCTACTCCCATCTTCTCTATGTCTTAGGGTATGTTCACACGGTGTATCCAAACCACGAGGGGGCCAGCCGGGCGCTGACCCCGTAGGCACGTATTATCAGCGGTACGTATTCGCCGCTAACAATTAACCTGTCACTTATCTCCCCGCGTGTACAATACAACATGTAATGCATAGCTCTCTATGAGAGCTATGGATTACCGTAATTGCGGCGCCCTTTTTGTTACGTATAACGCGCAATACGCGGCAAATGCGTGCCAAAATAAGGCATGTGAACATACCCTTAGGGTGCTTTCACACGGATTGTTTTTTGGTGCTTTTTTTTAATGCATTTTTGGATGTGTTTTTGTGCAGAAATGTACAGCATTAATTGCTGTGCCTTTCTGCATGAAAAACGCAGCTGCTTTTTGGTGTGTTTTTGGATGCGTAGTAAAGTAATTTCATAGTAATTAATGCTGTACATTTCTGCACAAAATAGGCACCAAAAAACTCAGTGTGAAAGCACCATTAGTAATTAGTCAAACAGTGCAAACAAATAAAAGGAAAACTCAATCAGGTATGTGCAGGAATGTGAACCTAGGACCCCTATGATGGAAGGCAGAGGTGCTAACTACTCAGCTACATTACAGATCTTTACATTGACTACAGTGAGCACACTGTGGTGAAAGGCATAGTGATGTCAGCCTGCTGGATCACGTGATATGCAATTAAAACAAATCACACATGCCCTATTTTGAGCAAACTTTAAGCTGAAGCTGGATAAACCAGACATGAAATGCCTTTGTCTCAAAATGAAGTCAGTCTCATAGGAAAACATAAAGACTAAGACTTCCAAAAGTACAGTGTTTTTCAGCTAATCAGAGAGAAGGTCATGTGACCAAACAGAGACAGTTGCATCAGCCAGATAGTCTGTGTTGAGCTGCAGGTACAGTGGGGGAAAAAAGTACTTAGTCAGCCACCAATTGTGCAAGTTCTCCCACTTAAAAAGATGAGAGAGGCCTCTAATTGACATCATAGGTGGACCTCCACTATGAGAGAAAAAATGAGAAAACAAATCCAGAAAATCACATTGTCTGATTTGGAAAGAATTTATTTGCAAATTATGGTAGAAAAGAAGTATTTGGTCAATACCAAAAGTTCATCTCAATACTTTGTTATATATCCTTTCTTGAAGTCAAACGTTTTCTGTAAGTCTTCACAAGGTTGGCACACACTTTTGCTGGTAGTTGGTCCATTTCCTCCATGCAGTTCCTTTTAGAGGCAGTGATGTTTTGGGGCTGTCGCGGGGCAAAACAGACTTTCAACTCCCTCAAAGGTTTTCTATGGGGTTGAGATTGGAGACTGGCTAGGCCACTTAGGACCTTGAAATGCTTCTTACAAAAGCCCTTCACTGCACTAACGGTATGCTTGGGATCATTGTCATGCTGAAAGAACCCAACCACGTTTCATCTTCATGCCCTTGCTGAGGGAAAGGGGGGTTTGCACTCAAAATCTCACGATACATGGCCCCATTCATTCTTTCATGTACACGGATCAGTCGTCTGGTCCCTTTGCAGAGAAACTCCCCAAAACAATGAGGGCTTGGCCCCACCCATACTTCACGTAGGTATGGTTTTCCTTGGCTGCAACTCGGCATTCTCTCTCCTCCAAACATGACGAGTTGTGTTTCTACCAAACAGTTCTACTTTGGTTTCATCTGACCATATGACATTCTCCCAATACTCTAGTGCATCATCCAAATGCTCTCAAGCAAATTCAGACGGGCCCGGACATGTACTGGCTTAAGCAGGGGGGACCCGTCTAGCCCCTTCAGGTTTCTGAGTCCCTGGCGGCGTAGTGTGTTACTGATGGTAGACTTTGTTACATTAGTCCCAGCTCTCTGCAGGTCATCCACTAGGTCCCCCCATGTGGTTCTGGGATTTTTGCTCACCGTTCTTGTAATCATTTTGAGCCCACGGGATGAGATCTTGCGTGGAACCCCAGATCGAGGGAGATGATCAGTGGTCTTGTATGTCTTCCATTTTCTAATTTTTGCTCCCACAGTTGATTTCTTCACACCAAGCTGCTTGTCTATTGTCTTCCTAGCCTGGTGCACGGTTTCAATTTTGTTTCTGGTGTCCTTCCACAGCTCTTGGTCTTTCACCATAGTGGAGTTTGGAGTGTGACTGTTTAAGGTTGTGGACAGGTGTCTTTTATACTGATAACAAGTTCAAACAGGAGCCATTACTACAGGTAATGAGTGGAGGACAGAGGAGCCTCTTAAAGAAGTTCTTCCAGGTCTGTGAGAGACAGAAATCTTGCTTGTTTGTAGGTGACCAAATACTTATTTTCCACCTTAATTTGAAAATAAATTCTTTCCAAATCAGGCAATGTGATTTTCTGGATTTGTTTTTTTTTTGTCTCTCATAGTTGAGGTCTACCTATGATGTCAATTACAGGCCTCTCTCATCTTTTTTTAGTGGGAGAACTTGCACAATTGGTGGCTGACTAATACTTTTTTCCCCCCACTGTAAGTGACATTACTGGCACTACAGTGTACCTAAAAGCAACTTCTGATGAATTAAAGGGAAAAAAACAAAAAAAATGGAGTGGTCCTTTCAAGGGGTATCTAACCTTAAAGGGAATCTGTTGCCATTTTTTTAAACATATTAAAACAAGACTCTGATACATAGTGGGGCACATTTATCAAGGCAGTTGCACCAGAATTCTCTCACAATTTGTGGCAAGAATAACGTCTTACAAGCTTTACACCACATTTGCTATGTGTTTTAGACCATTTCAAACAAAGTCAAACGCACATTTATATTTCAACAGCACTTTAGCAGCAGCAAAGTGGAGCTCCCCTCTCCTTCAATACTTAATAATAAACCGCACTGCTACACACACTTGAACTTCGTCCTTTCATTCACTTATCACAGGATTCATATATTCTCTATAGATAATCCTTTTCTTTATTTTCAACAGATGATTAAAATAAATCATAAAGTCCTTCTAAGTGCTTAATCCCATTGCCCATTTGGGCTTCCAATACATCATAAGGTCAGAACATTCTTACTTTGTTTGCAGAGTCCTTGTTTGTCCGATATAGCTGCCTGAGTGCATATCGTGGTAGCAGTTTTCCAGCAGCAGCAAGTCTGTCACGTTTCGGGTCCACCCCCTTTGTCAAGCAAGTTTCAGACACTTCTGTGCCTCGTCCGACTAAGGGGTCATGACCTCGACAAAATGGGTGTGGTTTTGCGGGAAATGGGCATGGCTTAAAATATGACATAAATGTGCCAGAATTTTGTCGCAGTTAATGGCGTAAAAGTAAGCCAACTTAATGGTGGTGCTAAGTCAGACTAGACAGTTCTAACCTGCACCAGATTTATCAACACAGTGATAAATTGGAAGACTGTCTAGTCTAACTTAAAGAGCTAGACACTATTGATAAATGTGCCCCATTCTTTTCTTCTTAGCCGTTTCTATTTTCGGATTTGTAGATTTCTCAATTCAATCATCTATATATGATTGTGGGGACAGCATTCTAGTCTGCACTGCTTTTAACAGCAGTCAGAGAGATACTTTACAGCAGCTTCATGCACATAGGAGCCTTAAGACTGACTCCGTCCCATTGACTTCTGTAGGAGAGTTTTCTAGGCATGCTCTGTGACCTGGGAAGAAGTCAGTGTGCAGGGAGCAGGAGAGGGTGAACTGTGACTATCTCCTATTGTGACTGGTAGATCCTGTGTTATCTACAGTCATGGCCAAAAGTTTTGAGAATGACACAAATATTATATTTTCACATGATCTGTTGCCCTCTGGTTTTTATGTGTGTTTGTCAGATGTTTTTATCACATACAGAAATAAAAGTGCAATCATATTTTTGATTAACAAAAGCTTTCATTTGACAGAATGAGTTAATGCAGCAAGTCAATTTTTCAGTGTTTGACCTTCTTCTTCGGACCTCTGCAATTCTCCCTGGCATGCTCTCATCAACTTCTGGCCCAAATCCTGACTGTAGCAGTAATTCTTGCACAATCAATGCTTGCATTTTGTCAAATTTGTTGGTTTTTGTTGTCCACCGTCTTTTGATGATTGACCACAAGTTCTCAATGGGATTAAAGATCTGGGTAGTTTCCGGGACAATGGACCCAAAATCTCTATGTTTTGTTCCCTGAGCCATTTAGTTATACCCTTTGCTTTATGGAAAGGTGCTCCATCATGCTGGAAGAGGCATTTTTGATCACCAAACTGCTCTTGGACGGTTGGGAGAAGTTGATCTTGGAGGCATTCTAGTACCTTCTTTATTCATGGATTTTGTTTTTAGGCAAGACTGTTAGAGAGCCGATTCCCTTGGCTGAGAAGCAACCCAAACAATTTAATGGTTTCTGGATGCTTTACAGGGTTTGGGATGAGACAAAACTGGTGTGTATCTGTCAACTTGTCTTCTCCGAACAAGCTGTTTTCCAGATGTTCCAAACATTCGGAAAGGGGATTCATTAGAGAAAATGACTTTACCCCAGTCCTCAGCAGTCCACTCCCTGTACCTTTGGCAGAATATCAGTCTGTCCTGATGTTTTTTTCTGGGGAGAAGTGGCTTCTTTGCTGCCCCCCTTGACACCCGGCCTTGCTCCATGAGTCTCCGCCTCACAGTGCGTGCAGATGCACTCATTTCCTGCCTGCTGCCATTTTCCCGAGCAAGCTCGCACTGCTTTGGAGCCCGATTCCGAAGCGGAAACACTTTTAAGAGACGGTCCCTGGCGCTTGCTGGTCTTTCTTGGGCGCCTGGAGCCTTTTTGGCAACAATGGAACCTCTCTCTTGAATTCCTTGTGATGCGATAGATTGTTGACGAGGGCAATCTTTCTACTGCGATACTCTTCCTGTTAGGCCAGTTTTGTGCAGTGCAATGATGACTGCACATGTTTCTTTAGAGATAACCATGGTTAACCGAAGAGAAAAACATTGATGCTAAGCACCAGCCTCTTTTAAAGTGTCCAGTGGTGTGATTCTTACTTAATCATGACAGATTGATTCCAGGCCTTATCACCTCATCACACCCATACCTGTGTTAATGGTTGACAATCCACTGAAACGATGTTAGCTGGATCCTTTTGAAGGCAGGCTGCAATGAAAGTTGAAATGTGTTTTGGGGAAAAGAGTTCATTTTCGGAGGCAACTATTGGACTTTGCATTAATTGCTGTTAAGCTGACTCACTCTTTATAAACATGGCTGGAGTATATGCCAAATTGGCCATTTATAAAACCTGATGCAGTAGACTTTGTAAAATTAAACATTTGTATTCATTCTCATTATACTTTTGGCCATGACTGTATTACACATTCCTGTGGCGGTGTTATACACATTGGTGTCTCCTTTCAGTTTGTGCTTGTGCTGATAATAAGCAGACTACTGAAAATCTTTTTCTACAGAACAGGAAGTGTCAGACTATTAGGCCTAGTCGTGAAAACTGCAGGACTTGGTGTGGTCTTCTGCTGTGTAGCCTCCATGTCTCGTCTCAAATGTTCGCCGTACTGTGCGTTCAGAGATTGCTCCTTCTGCCTACCTTGGTTGTTTGTAACGGGTGGCTATTCTAATTTGAGTCACTGTTGCTACTCTTTCTATCAGCTCGAACCAGGTCTTGCCCATTTCCTTAGACCTCTGGCATTCAACAAGCATTTCGCCACAGGACTGCCGTCTCACTGGATTGTTTTTTCTTTTTCAGACCATTCTATGTAAACCCTAGAGATGGTTGTGCGAGTGGTTGAAATGATCCCAGGAGATCGCAGTTTCTGAAATACTCAGGTACCGCCCTTCTGGCACCAAACAACCCAATGCACGTTTCAATGAAGGCATTCAAATCACATTTCGTTCACTTACTGATGCTCGGTTTGAACTGCAGGAGAATTTGTCTTGACCATATGTCATTCATGCTATAATGCAATGAGTTGCTGCATGTGATTGGCCTGATTAGTAATTAAGTGTTAACCGAGCAGTTGGACAAGGTGTACTAATTAAAGTGGCCGGGTGGTGTATATGTATATATATATATATGTATGCGCATGGTATTGTTGTATATATTATATTTTGACATTGTAATTTATATAGATATACTATATATGATTATTTATATATATGAAGGTTTATTATTATTTATATATTATATATATTTTATATTTATTATGTTATAGATGTTGTTTATTTGTATTTTTTTTAAAATTCTGTTTTTTGGGGGGGTTTTTTTTTTTATATATATGCAAGGTGTATATTTATTTATATTATATATATGGATATATGTTATTGTATATATATAGGTATGTAATGATATTTGTATTATATTTAACGCTGTATATATATATGTGTAATATATGATGTGAGATGTTATATTGTGATAGTATATATTTTGTGTATTAGTTATATTATATTATTGATGGATTATATATATTATATATATTGTGATATATTATATAATATATGTTATGTATATATATTTTTATATATGTATTTGTATAATATATATATATATGTAATGTATTTATTTTTATTATTTATATTATGGTTTTATATATATATATATTATATGTATATGTATTTTTTCGTTATATATTATTTATGTATTTATATATATAAATATTTTATGTATTTTGATATATATGTAATATATGTATTATATTTATATATATGTATATGTATTATATATTTATATTTGTAGAATGTTTAATTTAATAAAAATATATATATATTTGTGATGTTCACTATATTTTTATTTATAATATATATATGTATATGGACTTATTTATTTAAGATATATATGCTATATATTATATGTATATGTATATATACTATTTATATAATTTATATGTTTATATATATTAATGATATATGTTTATATATAGTATATGTTTATATATAGATTGTTATTTTATTATGTTTATGTATATAATATATGTATATATATTATGTTATATATATATGGATTTATTATGTATAGATATATGTATATGTTTGATATTTTTGTTTTTGTTTTTTGATTGTGTTTTTAGTCACCCAATTTGATTGTTTTTTATGGGTGTTTTATTTATATATATTTATATTTTTATATATAATATATTTATCCCCCACTACACCCCTATTCCTACCCTGCTCCTCCTATATATATATTTATATTATATAATTATATATATATATGTGTAGATATTTATATATTACATGTGTATTGATATATTATATATATTGTGTATCTTATGTTTATATTATGTATATATTGTGTGTATTTTTATTTATATATATATAGTATATACATATGTATATATATGTTTATGTATATATTTGTATGTATATATGTATATATATGTATATGTATATATGTATGTATACTGTATATATATGGTTATATTTTATGTATTATATATATATATGTATAATTATTATATATGTTTATATTGTAGATATATATATGTGTACTTATATTTATATATATGTTTATATTGTATAGTATATATGTGTATATATTGTAGTATATATCTATTTGTGTTTTATATATATATATGTGTATATATATATAATATTATATGATGTGTATTATATATATGTTTTATTATATATATGTGTATATATATTTATGTGTATATTATATATATGTATATATGTATTATATATGTGTATGTGTGTATATATTTATGTATATATAATTTATATATATATATATTTGTATATATGTGTATAATATATGTATGATATTAGTATATATATATGTGATATGTGTGTATATATATTATGTAATATTATTATATATATTATATATTTATAATAATATGATATAATATGTAAATATGTGTATATATATATATGTGTGTATATATGTGCTACGTATTTATATATGTGTTATATATATGTGTATATATATATGTGTATATATGTGTATATATATATGTGTAATAATAATATATGTGTATATATGTGTTAGATTTATATGTGTATATATATGTATATTATTTATGAGTGTATATTATATTGTGTATATATAAGTATATTTATGTATATATATATATATATGTGGTTATATGTGTGTTATTATATATACCTTATACTATATATGTTTGTATAATGTGTTATATATATATTATATATAGAGATATATATATCATATATAGATATATATTATGAATATAGAGGATATTGATATAGAGATAGATAGATATAGATAGATACGATATATACACTTTCACCGGCTACTTCATTAGGTACCACCTGTCCAATGCCGCCGTTTAACACTTAACTTCTAAATCAGCCAATCACATGGCCGGCAACTCAGTGTCATTTAGGCATGTATGGACATGGTCAAGAACAATCTCTGCAGTTCAACCGAGCATCAGTATGGGGAAGGAAAGTGCCTTGACGTGCGATGGTTGTTGGTGCAGAAGGGCTGGTTCTGAGTATTCAGAATACTGCTTATCTCCTGGGATTTTCAGCAAAATACCATCTCTAGGGTTTACAGAGATGGTAACGAAAAGAAAAAACATCCAGGTGAGCGCGTCCTCGTGGGCGGAAAAATGCTTGTGATGCAGAGGTCAAAGGAGAATGGGCAGATTTGGTTATCGAGCTGATAGAAAAGGCAAACTGTGACCTCAAATACGCACCCGTTTACAAACAAGGTAGGCAGAAGAGCATAGCTCTGAACGCACAGCATACGGCAGAACTTTGAGGCAGATGGGTACAGCAGCAGAAGACCACACCGAGTGACACTCCTTTCAGCTAAGAAACAGGAAACTGAGGCTCCAATTTGCTCCAAAGCTCATCGAAATTGGACAGTAGAAGATGGAAATAACATTGCTGGTCTGAGAGTCTCGATTTGTTTATGCTGAAATGCGACAATTGGATGGTAGGTGTCAAAATTTGGCAGTCAACACATGAAAGCATGGATCCATCCTGCTTGTATTCAACGGTTCAGAGCTGTGGTGGTGGTGTCATGGTGTGGGGTAGTATTTTCTTGGAACTCTTGGGCACCTTGTACAATTGAGCATCGTTGCAACGCTCCACAGCCTACCTGAGTATTGTTGATGACCAAGTTCCATCCTTATGACCACAATGTACCAACATATGATGGCACTTCAGCAGGTAATGCGCCATGTTCATAAAGATGATCTCTCAGACTGGTTTCTGAACATGACAATGGGGGGAGGGTTTTTTATTTTTTTTAACTGTACTCAAAATGGCCTCCAAGTCAGACCAGATGTTCCAATCCAATAAGAGCATCTTTGGGATGTGGTTGGAACGGGAGATACAGCATTCATGGATGTGCAGCCGATCAAATCTGCGGCAAATGTGTGATGCCTTCATGGTTCAATATGGACCAAAATCTCTGAGGAATGCTTCCAGCACTTGTTGAATCTATGCCACGAAGAATTGAGGCAGTTCTGAAGGCAAAAGGGGGTCCAAACCACGTTACATAGCTATGGTGTACCTAATAAAGTGGCCGGTGAGTGTATATTACAGTACATTATTAAAGTTGGGCACCCCTATTAATCTCTAATCTTTTTTGTTCTAAATTATTTGGGTGTTTGCAAAATAGCCATTTCAATATGATATATTATAACTGAATGGGACACAGTAATATTTCCGGATTGAAAATGAGGTTTATTGTTTACTAACAAAATGTGGCATATGCTCATCTAAACCATAAAATTTGACGGTTGCAAACAGTATGGGCACCCAACAGAAAAGTGGAACATTAATATTCTCCAGTAGATCACTCCTTTTGCAAAATAATAACAGCCTCTAGTCGCTTCCTGTAGCTTGTTTAATCAGTTCCTGGATCCTGGATGAAGGTTTTTTTGACCATTCCTCTTTACAAAACAATTCCTAAGTTCAGTTATGTTTGATGGTTGCCGAGCATTGGCTGTGTGCCGCATTCAAAGTATCCACAGATGTTCCAATGATATTAGGGTCTGGGGACTGGGTATGGCCATTCCAGATCATTGTATAATTGTTCCTCTGCATGAATGCCTGAGTAGATTTGGGCTGTGCGCTTGGGAATCATTGTCTTACTGAAATATCCAATCCCGGCATAACTTCAAAGTTCATCTCTTGATTCTTGTATCATTTTCTGAGATTCTGCTGATATCTGAGTTGAATCCATGGTACCCTCAAACTTTAACAAGATTCCCCAGTGCGGCATTGGCCACAGAGCCCCAAGCATGATGGAACCTCCACCAAAATTTTACAGTGGGTAGCAAGTGTTTTTCTTGGAATGCTGTTTTTTGGGACGCATGCATACGCCTTTTTTATGACCAAACACTCAATCTTTGTTTATCAGTCCCCAGGACCTTCATTCCCAAAATGAAGCTGGCTTGTCCAAATGTGCTTTTGCATGCCTCAGGCGACTCTGTTGTGGCGTGCTTTCAGAACGGCTTCATTCGCATCATCTCTCCCATACAGCTTTCCTCCTTGTGCAAAAAAGTGTGCTGTATTGTTGACGATGCACAGAGTGGACACCATCTGCAGCTCAAGATGATGCTGCAAACTCTTTGGAGGTGTTGTGGATTGCCTTGACTTTCTCACCACTCTTCTTCTCTGCCTTTCTGATTTTTTTCTTGGCTTGCACTTATGGGCTTAACAAGAACTGTTCCTGTGTCTTCCATTTCCTTACTATGTTCCTCACAGTGGGAAACTGACAGGTTAAATCTCTGAGACAAATTTTTTTCATCCTTCTTGAACAACTATGTTGAACATTCTTGTTTTCAGATCATTTGAGAGTTGTTTGATGGAGGCCCATGTTGCTACTTTCACAGGAAGATTTCTAATAGGAGAAACAACTTGCCAATGGCCACCTTAAATACCTTTTCTCACATCATTGGATACACCTGGCTATGGATAAGTTCAAAAGCTCAGTGAGGTTACAAAACCAATGTTGTGATTTAGAAAGTCAGTAAAAAAAGTAGTTAGGGGGTATTCATTCAATAAAATGGCTATAAGGGTACCCAAATTTTTGCACAGTCAAAATTGGTTTAATGCATATTGCACATTTTGTGTTAGTACAATTAAAGCACCCTCATTTTAATCAGGATAATATTACTGTGTCAATCAGTTATTAGATTTATCAAATGAAATGGCTGTTGCAAACACCCAAATATTTAGAATCAAAAAATGATTTAAGATTAATTAGGGGTGGCCCAAAAACTTTCTTTGTCATTGATTCTATGCGCTATATATATATTATTCTATATATTTTGTGTGTGTGCTGTATATACTATTATATATATATTATGATATACTTATATATATGATCTAAATATTTGTGTGTTATATATATTATATCTATACTAATTATATTTATATATTTATAGATATCATAGCCAAAAATATATAATTAAGAAGGGAAAAATAATTACTATACCAGCGCCAAAGTGCTAATAAGAATAAAAGGGGTGGGATTAAAGTTTTCAATTTAAAAAATACTTTTTTATAGAAAAAAAAAATGTTGACCAAAAAAACATGCCATATAAAACAAGTTTTTTAAAAAAAAATAAGCCTTTTTTAAAACCCATTAAAAAGGAATCAAAATTTTCCTTTTTTAGACAAAAAATTTTTTTTTAAAAATATGTATTTGGAATATATTTTACTCCTCTTAAAAAACTGGCTCTAAAAGAGGTTGGGGGGTAAACTGGAGCCTTTTTTGGCCCCCATCCCCGTATCGCTTTGTTGCCAATAAAAACTTCTCCATTTTTAAAAAAAATTTTTTTCAAGAAAAAAATCTAAGGGGGGGCCCAAAAAAAAACCTTTTTTAAAAGGTCCAGAATAGAAAAAATTTTGATTCAAAAAACTTTAGAGATGCGCGAAAAATCCCCCCAAATCATGGGAAATATTGGTATACAGCAACCCCAACATCAACCCCTTTAAACCCAAAAACATAAGGGTTTTTTTGTGTTAAAATTAGATAAAAGGGATAAGGGGTCACCGGGAATCCCCTAAAAAAAGTTTTCGTTTTAAGAAACATGGGGCGAAAGCCATCTATCTACATAATTTTAAAAGATTGAATTTTTAACGAATTGACCCCTCCCTTTTAAAGGATTCTTAGGGATTCCTCTTTGGTAGTTTGAATAGTTCTTTGGGCCCAAAACCACCCCTTTTATCCGCGGGGCGAATTACTAATTTCGCTATCTTTTTTTTTAGCAAATTCTATCGCCCCCACTTCTTTCTTTAAAATTTTAAAACCAGTGCCCCTAGAAGGTTAAAATGGAGCAAAAACTCCTCTGCCATTGGGCTAAATTGGAAATTTTTTCAAAAGGTGACCCTTGCTTGTAAAGGTAAAAAAAATTAATTTTTTGCTTGAAGTCCAAGAAGTGATTCTTCCTTAATTTTCCCCCACCTTTTTTTTTTAGATCTTTCCCTTTTTGTCCCGAATTTTAAATTTTTAAAAAAATCATTTTTCGATAGTTTTTCAATGAAAGGGGATTAAGATCCCGAAACAATTCAAATTTGTCCACCTTTTCATTGGTTGGGCAGGGAAAAATATCCCTTTTATAAAAAACAATTTCTGCCGGGGGATAAAATTTTGATCTGAAAAAATTAATATGCCGATTGGTTAGTTGCTACACTATTCTGCTCTATTTTGCCCTTTTTACGGGGGGTTTTAAAACGCTCCCCCCCGGAAATACTTTTGGTTTTTTAAATTTTCATCCCTTTTTTTCCCAACAGGTTCCCGCCCTTTTTTCCCCCGTGGAAACCTTTTTTTTTATTTTTGTGGGTTTGGGACATTTTTAAAGGGTTCAAAGGGCTTATTTCTATCTGGAAAATGAAAAAATTTTACTGACTATCACCCAGAAAAAGGGGAATACTAAAAAATTTGCGTGCATCTAAGAAAAACCTGAAAAAAACCCTTTGAAAAAACACACCCCCTAAAATCTAACCTTTATTAAATTTACTTAAAATCCATAAACTAATCCTTTAGTCCCAAATGGTGAAACACTACAAAGCCCCGCTACAAAATTTAGGACAAATTTTTAAACGATTCCCCTGCCCAGTAAGATCTTATTAACATTACCTACATAAGTCGATAATCGCCCGAAAAGGACGGCCCAAAAAAAAGGAGCTTGCCTACACTATACCTACAATCCCCAAAAATTCATTTACAATTTGGAGAACATGTAAGACCAGTGAAACTTACTTACCCCCCGGTTCAATTTACAAAAGAGGAGCTCCCTACAAAAGTGAAAATTTAAACAACGGATCAAATATAGCTATGATATAAAAACCTGATCCTCTCTAAATTTAGAGAAACATGTAAGACCAGTGTATATTTAATGCTTATCCCTCGTTTTCAATTATACATTCAAGGGCAACCCCTACAAAAATGCAATTTAAAAATCCACAGGATAATTAACTGTACGATACAACCTGTCCTTCCTCCTTGTACACCCCTTTACCCCGACGCTTTTCTCCCCCTTTGGTTGTCAAAAAATCCGGGGGTTCATCGGGGGGTTTCCTTATAACTCCGACAGCATCAATTGGAAACAGAAATCTTATAAATACCGGCAGCGGGAAAATGATGTCCCCCCAGGGAAATAAATCTATGGCTTCCTCCCCTTATATAGCCCAAAAAAACATGAACTTCCGCCCCTTCGGTTCATGTCTCCTCCTGCGCTGTCGGGAAATAATACATTGCTAAGGATACCTTCTGACCCTTAGTGTTTTCGGGACTCAGTGCGCTGTCCGATGTAGCCGTTACTAGGGAAAACCTGGGACCGCTCTGAGCGCATTCCTGCTAGACCGCGTATCCGGGTATAGGTATGGACTAGAAAAAACACGTGTCTGGATTCAGCGCTATGGGGACGCCCAAAACCCCCATAAGCGCATATCGCTGTATAATCTCTCATTATTGTGCGTTTGGGGTCTGCTTACCAATTTTTATGAGTAACGACATATCCCAAAAAAAGGATACGGTATATTTTTTAAGCCCTCACCAAACATATGCTTTAAAAAACAAAGGGGATTTTTGTGAAGCCTTACCCAGCCCAATATAACAAAATTCCAGATACTACATAAATGCATGCTTTAAATCCCAGGGACGGGTTTACACAAGGCAGGTACCAAATACTCCAAAAAAAAAAAAATGATAAAAAAAATAAATACACTTATAATAATAAAAATAAAAAACCCTTTATTTATAAGCGCCAAAAAAATTTTCGCACTTTTTAAAAACCAAGAGAGGGTATAAAAAACAGACAAAAACGACATTACACAGTGAACGTACTTACAGGTAGACACAAGGGTGAGGCCCTGCTCGCAAGACTTACAATCTAAGAGGGGCCGGGGGGAAACAAAAGGGGAGAAGTGCAAAATTTTAACAATGGCCCACCATTTTTTATAAATATGGGGGGGTTTCATAAAATTTGGTAACCTGCCACCATGACTGACACAATACGATAAGTGCCTGTAGTGCCCAGTGAGGGGGACGGGAAATGGTGTATAAAGGTGGGGGTTAGAAATTTAGGGTTTTGGGTGGGCCTGCCTGAGGAGATGTTTTTTTCGGGGACCCCTTTAAAAAACTACAAGGCTGGGTTGTGCTGAGGTACTTTAGCTTTTCCAGAGAAGGGGTGCAGCACCAAAATCTTAAAGACGGCAGGGAGGTTCGGATATTGTATTGTATTTATGTCCGTAGCTAGGGGAAAGGGGGGCGGGTGGTGGGACAAGGGGGGGGAGATTAGGGGGGTAGCACTGGGGAGAGCTTATGGGTGAAAGTGATATTTAGCTGTATTCGTGCGGGAGGGGCAACCAGTGGAGCGAGTGACACGGGGTAGAGGCATCATATAGCGGCGGGAAAAGAAAACAAGCCGGCTGCTGCATTCAGGGCAATTGGAGGGGGGAAGTTTCAGGGGGGAAACCGATAACAGGGAGTTAAGACAAGACGAGAGTGAATAAGACAAAAAATGAAGTTTGATTTGTTTCCCAAGTGAGAAAAAGGGACGGATTCTGGAGATGTTCTTGATGCAAGTGACAGGAGCGCGCAAGGGATTGGATTATGGGTGAAAGACAGATGGGGTCTAGAATAACCCCCAAGACCCCGGGCCTCTGCCTAGGGTTATGGTGATGCCACACAAGAGAGAAAAGCGATGGGGTTGGTTAGAGAGGGGGGAAAAACAAAAGTTCGTTTTGGTAGGTTTATTGAAAGATAGGGGAGGGACTGATGTAGAGACAGCGGAAGACAGTCACTGGTGTTTTTTAGCAGGGCAGAGTGAGGTCATGGGAGGGGGTGTAAAACTGAGTGTCATCAGCTTTGGATGTATGGAACCCAAATCTACTGATGGTTTGGCCCAATGGGGGCTGTTAGATGAAAGAGGATGGCCCAAGAACTGCCCCCTGAGGCCCCCAACGGCAAGGGGGAGGGGAGGAAGTAGAACCTGCAAAGAGACACTGAAGAAGCGGCAGGAGGGGGAAAAGAGAAAAAAGCGAGAGCAGTGTCCTGGGGGGCCAAGGTGCCGACACGAGGAGAAGATGGTGATAAACATTAAAATGCTGCAAAGATCCAGAAAACCAACAACGAATATTTGCCCTGGATTTAGCAGGGGGAGATCGTTAGAGACTTTAATGGGGCAGTTTCTGTGGAGTGTAGGGTCGAAACCTGTTTGTAGAGGCCCAAAGAGGTTAGGAGAGATAGGGGATCAGGCGAGAGAAACCCAAGCGTTCCAAAGTTTAGAGAAAAAGGGAAAGGTTAGAGACTGGTGGGGAAAATTTGGCAGCACAGGAGGGGTCCAGGGAGGGTTTTTTAGTAGGGGATTATAGTAGCCTGTTTAAAGGGGAGGGGAAGACCCAGTGGAAGAGAGATTTACAATTGCAGAAAGGGTGAGAGAGGATAGCTGGAAAAATAGACGGAGAAGGTGGGAGGGAATGGGGGTCGCTAGAGCAGGGGGTGGGGGAGCAGACAGGAGAAGCCTGGGTATTTTTCTTTTGTGGTTGGGTCAAGAGCTAAAACACACTAGGGAGTACAGGGGGGGACAGGGTGGTTCTGCTTGTGGTTTGTGTGAATGTTATGCCGGATACTGTCAAATTTTGTTTTGAAATGAGTGGCCAGTCCTCACACAGAGGGCAGAGACCAGGACCTGAGCTTTGGGGCCCGAAAGGGGGTGGATGGTGTCAAACAGGGGGTTTTGGGGGTTTTTGTGTAAGGTTGGATGAGGGAGGTGAAATATTTTTGTTTTGGCGCTGTGAAGGGCAGTGTGAAAACCTGAGCAGAATTTTTTTGTGGAGAAAGTCTGCAGTAGCTTCACTTTTTCCCCCAAGCGCTCACCACCCGGGGCATGTTGCAGGAACCGGGTCTGAGAAATGCCAAAAAGGTGCGGGGGTCTGACTTGGTTCGGGTGTGGTGGTGCCAATATTCCCGGGGGGTTTTGAGAGTTTCGTTGTAATGTTTTTACAGCCCGGGCAGGGGCAGGAGAGGGAGGGGATTGGGGCAATGAGGACTGTATGGTGTCTTGATTCCGGGGTTTAAGGGGGGAATTTCTGAATGGGGGAAGGGGAGGTGTGTCCCAAAAAGGGTAAATTGATAGTAAAAGAATAAGGTTATGACAGAGAGACAAAGGAGAATTAGTAGGTTGAAATGGATGAGAGACACGAAACCAGATCAAGAGAGTTCCCTAATTTTGGGGGGGGAGGTCTGAAACTGCAAGAGGCCCAAAAGAAGAGGTCAGTGAAAAAAACTGGGAGGCAAAGGGGAAAATGGGGGCATCAATGGGATGTTGAAGTCACCCCTGATGAAGTGGGCATTTCAGAAGAGAGGAAATAGGGGGGCCGGCAGCGAAATAACCAGAAACTGGGGGGTAGCCGGGGGGGGCTGTACAAACTGCACTCTGAGGAAAATGGCCGAAAGAGTCTAAAGGTGTGGACTTTAAAGGGGGGGAAAAAATGAGGAGGGTGGGGGGAGGAATGACCTGTAAGTCAGTGTGGGGAGAGAAGTATGCCGACTCCTCCACCCGGCCTGTTCTCAGGGGTGGGGGGGTGGGTGAAGTGTAGGCCGCCATGGGGGAAAGCGGGAAGGGAAGCGGGTCAGAGTGCTGGGGCCATGTTTCTGTAGGGCCACAGGTTTAAGGAATGAGAAAAAAACAGGTCTATAGCGTGAGTTTGTTGCCCAAAAGATCGGGCGTTCCCCAGGGCACATTTAAAAGGGGGAGGGGAAAAAATACAGCGAATAGTGAGCGGGTTTGAGGGGTTTTTTTAAGGAGGCGGGGGAGGAAATGGGATGAGCAGTAAAGGGAAGGGGGGCAGGGGGTTTGGAGAATTCACCAGCAGAGAGAACAGGAGAAGAAAAGGACAGCAATGGTTAAAGGGTGAGTATGAGCGGCGTTTTGTGCAGCACTATCCAGCAGGCGATTTTGGGTGGTTAAAAAAGGGGAACAGTGTGGGGGATTTTTAAACAGGGTGGGGGGAGGATAGAGGCGTGATTGGTAGAATTGTCAGGGGGGTATTGGGGGTAAAGTAAAAGGGAGATGGCTGAAGTGTAGCTTTAGTGAGATGGTAAAAAGTTGTGGAATTAAAAAAAGGTACTCACAAAAAAGTTCCTCCGGGCCCCCCTTTATCCCCATTTTCAGTCCCATTTCGGTCATATTTCTTCCAGACACTTCAAACTATATTTTCAAATCTAGCAATTTAAAATCACACAAATATAAATGAAACGATTGCCCTGAGGTCTGATTGACCTCAGTCACAAACTTATAGTGTGCTCGAGCTGGTCATTCCTTATTATTAGATTATCTGGGTCTCCGCCCACAAAAAATTTCATAAAGGACAGTTATTCTTTTTTAGACCCAACCGAAAAATAAAACAACCTAAATATGGATTCATTCAGGCCTCTGGGCTCTGAGATTTAATCGTAAATCCATTAAACCTTCCTTTCATAATATTTTTTTATCGATATACCTTTTCTCATGTAGTTTTATTTGCTCAATGCAAACAAAAGAAAAACCCCGAAGAGTTGCCTTTTATGTTCCCCCCAAACGTGTTTTGAAATAGGTGTCTACGTCATGTCCAAATCACCAATGGTTCCCTGAACGTACCTGAGCTCCCTATTTTCTTCCCTACGTATTGTTTTCCACAGGAACAACTAAAAAGTTTAAACCACAGCTTGACTAGAGCAGTGAAGAAGTCACGGATTTTATAAATCTTCCCTTCGTGTTACTCTTAAATTCCTTTATCTGTGATAGGGAATCACAGGCACACACCTTCCACCCCTATGCTTCCAAGGGGCTTTGTCTGGGCCATTTTCCCCGTCCCCTGGAGGGACACGTGGCTAGGGGACAAATCTGTCCCTCAGGGATCTTCCCCCTAAAAACGTTACCAAGGGGTTTTTTTTGGGGAGAAATACTGATTATCCTTATTGTCTAAGGACCCCCCAATGTTCTACGTGGGGTTTTCATAACCTCTTAGCTTTTCATCAAAAGCCCCCCTATCACCCTAAAGTTTTGGGTTGCTCCCCAAGTTCTTTATTTGGGTTCAAAAGACTAAATCGATCTTTAGTTAGGCGTTCTTAAAGGTGGTTTAGTACAGAAACAGGGACCTCTTCCAGGAATCTGTACGTAAAATCCCCTCCCCCCCCTTTGATGAAAACCGTTACCTTTTAACAGTTCCTCCAATTCGAGTACTGTCCCCTTTTGGAATCCCTCTTTTGAGGTACTAGGGTGGTACGTTCCCTTTCAATAGATTGTTTTTCGCTGTTTCCTTGCGATAAGTCATGGTTTGGAGGTATCCCCTTTCGTCCCTATATATTTTAAGTTTCCCAAAAATGAGACTCTCTTTTCTGGACTTCAAAATGAATCTAAGTCCAATTTTGTTGAAAATTTTGAGCCTCCAAAAAATACACAAACGACGCCTCCGGCCCTGCCAAACACGAAGAGTCGTCTATGTATCTTCCCCAAAATAAGATGTTATTTGTATGGGGTTTATCCCTCCCGAACACCAGGGCCCCTTTCCCCCCCAGCCCAGGGAAAAAATTTGCGAGTGGGGCACACGGGCTCCCCATACCGTGCCCCCGGCTGGTGGTAGACCCTGGGCCCGAAGAGGAATACTTGTGTTAAAAATACAAAAACCAAAAAACTGCAAACACAGTTTTTTTCTCAAACTGTTTCCCCTTTCTCAAAAAAAAACTCCATGCCCCAGGCCCCAGTGGTGTGGAATGCTCTAACACGCTTCCACATCCACCGAGGCTGCTTTACTTTTTGATAACCTGTATCCCCTCTAATTTTGTAAATAGATTGCTGTGTCCCTCAGGAAGACGGTAGTGCGACAACGGGAAAACCTTAAGGGCCCGATCATTATACTCCTACATTTGGTTAGTGATCATACCCCAGAATCGGGCTCCTTTTTGAGGGGGTAACCCTTTATGAAATTTTTGGGGAAATGGTAAAAAAAGTAGCGACTTGGGGGTTTTTTTTGGTAGTAGGGGAAAAGGACTTCATCTTGGAGAGATCCCTCTCAGACCCCTTTAAAAACAAAATCCTCTAATTCTAACACAATTGTGAGTTGGATCCCTGGTTAGAAAGCGTAACCATTTCGATCCTCCAAAAGCCCATTCACATGGAGACAATCTTTTAAACCATTTTTACCGCATTTCCCTCCCTTTTTCGGGTGGTTTTATCACGATATTATCATTGGATTCTAACGCCCTCATTGCCTTTACCTTTTGTTTTTGTTAAATTAGGCAAATTTTTTCCATGTGACCTGCCCTGAGAGTGTTCCAATCTCTTGTAACCATTT
Source organism: Phyllomedusa bahiana (assembly GCA_025379985.1). Classification (NCBI taxonomy): domain Eukaryota; kingdom Metazoa; phylum Chordata; class Amphibia; order Anura; family Hylidae; genus Phyllomedusa; species Phyllomedusa bahiana. Next base: position 9,993 of record JAODAL010008758.1, on the reverse strand, counting down.
TAACAAAGACATCTATTTCCCGGGGGTTTTTTTGTGGGGGGGGGATCTATTGCTTTTTTTAATTTTTGATCTGTTTGAGGTCCCACCCATCAAACTCCCCCTTGTTGTCCTTCCTCTAATAAACTAACCAGTCCCATTCCCGGGAAATCTTTAAATTCAATCCCCAAATTTCTAAATCGCATCATTTTTTCTAAAAATTAGACCACTTTTTTAAATTACGAAGAATAAATTAATGTCTTTTAACCAAAATTTAAAATTCTTAAATTTTGTCTAGGGACAAATGACAAACCCTTAGATAGACGCTTATTTCATCTGTGTCGGGGTCTCTGAGAGGGGTTAATTTTTTGGGTTTTTTCCCCCTGCTTTTCTTTACCTCCGGGGGAATTTTTGTTTTACCTCCCTCAGGGTGCTTTTTTGCCCCTTGTGTTCTAAAAAAGGAGAGGGAAGTGAGGAAAGCAAGGAGGGGGTGACGCATATTGAAATCATGTGTTTTTAAAATTTCCCTTGGGGTACCCGGGATTCCATCTGATACCGTCCTCCCAGTTTTTTTCTGCTTGACCCCCCTCCCCTTTCCCTGATCTCCATTTTCTATTGTTCCCCCTAATGACCCTTTCCCCCGTTGCTATAATTTTTGGTAGTTGTCATATCTGAACCCTCCGGTCAGAGGAGGAGAAAACCCTTTATTTTCTTTTTGTTTCTCGTGTAGGGGGCAAAAGCCCTACCCTTTCCCTTAAATTCCCCTATCAGAAGATACTGCTTGTGTTTAGTTCCCTTAAAAAATTTTGTTATTTCTCAATAGAGTTTTTTAAAATTGTTTTCCCTTTTTGAAAAGTCAGGGTGTCCTTAAAATTTTTTAGCAGTTCAATAAGTTCTTGGGGTTTTCTCTCCTCCTCTAAAAATATATTCATTAAAAATTAATTTTTGAATTAAATTTGCTTTGTTCCACTTCTTAATACCTGTGGGGTCCTAGACCTGGGGAAGGGGGTTTTTTGTGATTCAATCCTCGGAAATTTTTGATTTTATATATTTTCAAACAAGAGTTTCCCAAAAGGATATAGGGGATATAAAGTTCTTTAAACACCCATTTTCAAATCCACACTATCCACACTCTCGGTTAGGCTACTTTCTGAAAAGGTTTTTTGGACGTCTTGCATCCATTTATCAATGTTCAGAGGCTCACTTAGAAAACCTTCCATTTATTTCAGACAAAATCACTGACTATCACCCAGAAAAAGGGGGGCAATACTAAAGATTTGCGTGCATCTAAGAAATCACTGAAAAAAGCTTAGCAAATCACACCTCTAAAATCTAACCTTTATTAAATATACTTAAAATCCATAAACTAATCCTATTAGTGCCAATGGTGAAGACACTACAAAGACCGCTACTAATATTTAGGGACTAATTTTAACGATTACCTGCCCCTAGTAAGATACTTATTAACACTTACCTATCATAAGTCGAGTAATCGTCCCGAAAAGGACGGCCCAACAAAAAGAAGCTCTGAGAAACATGTCCCGTTCCTAAAAAAGAAGGGGAACCATTTATGGAAAACACTTCATTTGTATCCCAACTTAATTCTTGTGAGACATCATGTAAATAACCTCTCTCTCTGTTCTTTTTTGATTTTTTCAAACTTATCTTTTATGTATTGGGCCGTTTGGGCTAATTCAGCCATGGTTGAACCAGAATCATTGAGGGTGAGGTCTATCAGGGATATACTTGTCCTGTCGGATGAGTTATTTATCTCCTTACATTGTTCTATTTGTACTTGTGTGAGCTCATTGAATTCATGTAGTGTAAAATCCATTATATTAACGTGTTCAGGTGCATTATCTACTACATCCTTAGTGTCCAATTGGTCAAGTGCTATGAATTTAATGCCTTTCCTCTCATATTCTGACATTCTGTCAAGTGACATCGACTGAAGGTCTGAGATTACAGGAACCACCCTAGGAGAAGATCTCTCTTCCTGTATTGGACTTTTTTTTTTTTTTTTTTACAAAGGTCCGTGCTAGGATTTTTATTTTCTATCGTTGGAACTATCTTGGGCTTTGCTCCTAACCTAGTATAGTCGATTGCTGCCTCATAAGTAATCCTAGGAGAGTCAGTTTCCTCATTTGTATTCGTATTTAAACTATTATTATTATTTATTTTTGAGCGCCCTTGGTTCCAGAGCGCTGTACATTCAGGTTTCATACATAACATAGGTCAAACAAGTACAAAGGTGACAAATTAATAACTAACAACTGGTACAGAAGGAGAGAGGTCCCTGCCCGTGAGGGCTTACACTCTAAAACTATGTGAATTATCAGTATTATTAGTGATGCTTCTAACCTCTGTGTCATCTGAATTGTTCCCCCTACTTTGAGGATCCAATAAATTGAGTGTATTGCCTTTATCAGGGACCACACATAAAACATTTTCTTTTTGTGTAGTCATTGTAGGTTTGTTATTTCCTTTTTTGTACTTGGAATTTACAAAGGAAGGTCTCCTTGATTTTTGACTATTTTTACGTCTATTATTAGATAATACAACATCCGATATTTTAGAACCCTCCACCATGTTAGTTTTTACACTCATGTTTTCTTTTTTTATCTTTCTTATCCCTCTGTAATTTCAATTTTTTACGAGTAAAAAGATTGGTCTCATATTTTGACACCTCAGTCGTTACCTTATTATTGATTTTGCTAAAATCCTTATGGCCCTCAAATTTTTCTAAATTCTTTATGATAAGTTCAATCTCACAAGTTAATTGATCTACCAAGGTTTTCCTCTTGCCTACGAGTAGGCTGACTAATGTGAGGGAGCAGGCAGACAATACATTATTCCATTCAAAAACAAAATTCTCATCATTGTGGAATGTAGGAGCAATGTCTACCCGCAAACCTCGAGGGATAATGTTTAGTTGTGTATACAAATTTAAAAACCTTATATCTAAATTATGCTGCGCTTCGGAGCATAAATTTCGTTCTAAATCATTGAATAAAGCATTCATAATAACAACTTCCTCCTCCGAAAAAGTCACCTTAGGATATAAATCCAATGAGGTCTCAGAGTCCTGTTCCTCAGAAAGCTGCTTGAAGAGATCCTCTCTGGACAAAGCAAAATAGAGCAGAATAGTGTGGCACTAACGCAATACGGCATATTCAATTTATCAGATCATATTTTATCCCCGGCAGAAATTAGCCTGTTATCAAAAGGGCTATATTTCTGCCCAACCAATGAAAAGGTGGACAAATTTGAATTGTTTCTGGATCTTAATCGCCTCATTCGCAAACTAACGCTAATGAGGTTTTTTAAAATTAATTCGGGACATAAAGAAAGATCTAAAACACAAGGTGAGGAAATTAAGGAAGAATCACTTCTTGACTTCAAGCCAAAATCTAATTTTTATCCTTTACAAGCACAGGGTCACCTTTTGAAAACTTTCCATGAGCTAATGGCTTATACAAAATCACTGGAAATAGACTATAAAACGTAACCTTTAATAATTTAAATTTAAAAATTTATATATATATATATATATATATATATATATATATATATAATAATATAATATATATATATATATAAAATATATTTTATATATACAAACCCATACAACATGTAAAAATAAGACAATCCACCCTGCAAATCCCTATAGGTGATACTATCTAACAGTGTGTAAGTAGGAACATCGTATCGAAAAGGACGGTCCCACCTAAATACAACTATAAGGCCCTAAAAAGCCCTATAACCCTGGTTTGATATAAATATTCCGGGATCAATAGTACTTCTTAACCACGTTTTTTAGATACATAGGTAACCAAGTTGTTATTATGACCCTTGACCCGACGCATTTCTCTCCCCAAATCACAAGGGAGTTCCTCAGGGGTCAGTTTCAAAACTCTGTACACATGTCGCTAAATACATCAAGATAGATTTTATATCACAAGGAAAAATCCTATATTTACTCACTGGTTTGTTTGTAGGGTCTTGGTGTGGTGGTTGAGTAATCTCGGGTTTGGCAGTGGCCAAACACTTTCTATTTCATTTCAATATATATTCAGAAAGAGCATACTCACCAAACAATAGACATCAAACTGGTCCTGAGATAACTACTTGCTACTCACTCAGACTCAGTGAAGGAATAGATTTACATCCTTGCATTGTTTATGATGTCTTTCAATGTTCCACAACCAAGATGAAAGATATCTATAATATCCAAACAATAATGGAAAAATATCCATCAATTACATTTAAAAATTTCCTGTCATGTCTCTTTTGGACGTCATTAACAACTATAATTGTTATGAAGCTCCGTTATAGCATGTTTGGTAAAGACATACCTTTCAGAGCTCCACTCCTCTGATTCACATGTCTACAAGCGCTCGGCGTCTGTTGTCAGTGACAGCGCATGCGTGCGCTTTAAGCCGACTTGAGTTCCGGATCGGAGGGCACGCCTCCTTTCCTGACGTGGAAGGAGGAGTGTCTAGCCGGGCAGAGCAATAGCTCGATGTCCCGATCTCCTCCGCTCAAAGTCTGCATCGCTACGCTGCGCCCGTTTATATATCACAGACGCTAAAGGGTAAGGGTTTATGGCTAGATGACAGCTAATACACAGATAGGGGACAAATTGGTACAAATCCGTACCATAGCTTATATAGCAGAAAGGACTTGAATAATGCAATTCACCTGTACATAACAACGTAGACACAAAAATCTTATAATAAATATTGTTATGTATCTGGTTAGTTAGTGATATACTGGTATGTTGGCAGCAAATCATAGTTTATAAAACTGCCCATTTGATGCAAGAATAGACAGTCTATAACCATAATAAAGTTTTTATACATATATAAAGATACACCAGAGGCTAGTAAGATGCAAAAAATCTTAGTTATTAGTATACCCATATGCCATCAAGCAGATACTGCCCCGACATAATCCAACTCCATCTACTTGGATATACTGCGTTAAATTTCGCTTAACAGCTAGATTACGCTCTAAAGAACTGGTACAGAAGTGGGAACAGATAGCCACAGAAAGTTCTATACAGTTTATGCAAGCACTCTTGGATGAAGAGAAAAAGAATTTAGAAAATATTAATGCTAAACTTAATGAACAGATTGAAGTGGTACTTAAATTTAAACAAGAACCTGAATTTATAACAAAGGAGGCACAGTTACAGAACACGATTGAAAGATTTAAATCTAATCTAAAAGAGAGGAAACACCAGCAATTCATACGAGACTTGCAGGATTTTCGTGAGAAGAGGGCTTATAGCTATATAGAGCCACGTCATAATCAAAAAGGGGAGACTGATATCTCCTCCTCTGACACAGGTATCAGTGACCATCAGGTGATTTTGAGAGGGACAGAGAGGTCGTGTATATAGAGGTAGAGGAAGAAGGGGACGAGCGGGACGATCAAGAGTAGCTAGTGGGGGTTTTTTAGAGAGAGAGACTGGGCACATCTTATCAACTCAGAGAAAGACCATAATGGGAGGTGAAGATGCATTAAACATAGTTAACCTCTCAGACAGAACATTAACAGATATGGAGAAATCGGTATTAAGTGAGGGATTGTCATTCATTCCTACTACTTCCTTTGACTTATTTTCTTGGACAAAAGACATTGAATTGTTCATAAGAAAATTGAGGTGGCATACATTTTTTAAGTTCAAAGAAAGGAGGGAATGTCTGAATTTAGGCCTATCCAGTGAGGAGTGAGCTTGTTTGCAGGACTTAAATGACTTACAAAGGGAAGGGAGCCGAGAAATCGGCAAAGGACCCTTTACACAATGTAAACTAAAAAGTTCATCTGCACCACCGGTGGGTGAGATATCGTGCATAGATGTTTTTCGTAAGTTAGTATTAAAAGATCTTTCAGAAATAAAACAGGATCGAAGGATATCTAACTTGGATTCTATGCAGATTCAGGCGATGCTCTCACTGGAAAAAGACACAAATTTGATCATAAAACCCTCAGACAAAGGAGGAAATATTGTCCTCCTTAATAGGAACCAATATATCAAAATGTGCCATTCCATATTAAACGATCGATCGAGTTATGAAATACTTTCTGAGGACCCCACACAAGAGTATCAGAGGGAATTGATTAATTTATTGACAAATGCAAAAAGTGAAGGCTTAATTGATGACAATGAGTTTAAATTTTTGGCAATAAAATCACCACAAATGTCAACATTCTATGCTCTCCCTAAAATCCACAAGGGACTTTCACCATTAAAGGGACGACCAATAGTCTCTGGGATTGATAGTTTGACGCAAAACATTGGGATCTACTTAGATAGGTGTTTAAGAGAATTTGTAATTACTCTTCCATCTTATGTGAGAGATACAATGGACCTTCTGGCCAAAATTGAAGATATAACTATTGAGAATACACTATCTTGGCCAGTGTAGACGTCGAGGGCTCCCCTATCATCAACCCCACACAAAATGGGTCTGAGAGCAGTTGAATATTACCTTTCTATGAGAGGCTCACAATTCCAGGCTCATAATGAGTTTCTATTGAGATTGCTGGAATTCGTGTAATCCTTGTGCACCAACTTACGCAAATTTGCTCCTGGGCTGGTGGGAAGCGACCATTGTATTTGGCGAAGATTCCTCCCGTTCACTTGAATCTGAGATTGTCCTTTACCGATGATATATTCGTCCTATGGGCGGGTACAGGGAATTGTTTCAAAGAATGGGTCATCTCTTTAAATCAGAATCCTATTGGTCTAAAGTTCACCTCAGAAGGGGAGCAAAGATGTTTTTCCATTTTGGATGTGGAAAATTAAGAAGAAAGAGTCTGGGGAACTGGCAACGACAGTATTCAGGAAATCAACGGCAACGAATAGTCTCCTGAGTTGGAGAAGTTGCCATCCATTGCCCCTAAAAAGAGGAATACCAAAAGGCCAGTTCCTAAGATTGAGGAGAAATTGTTCTAATCTGTTGGAATTTCGGAGAAGGCTCGGACCTAGAGCGAGATTTATAAATAGGGGTACCCTTTGAAAACAATAAAGAGGCATATAGATATGCAATCTCTCAGGGATCGGCCCCAAATTTTTAATTTACCAAAGAGAAAAGTACCAGAACAACCTCAATTAGATTAATGGGAAAACCTTTGATTGGGCCCACACAGCAATTAAAGCATCATTGGCTAAGCACTGGGATATCCTGAAAATGGATGAGAAATTTGAGAGATGTAATTATCACCTTATGCCCAAGTGACCTTTTAGGAAAGGAAGGACCCTTTGGTGATAGACTCCCCACAGTCTTTTAACACCAGAACAACAACAGATTCGGGGCTAATGAGAAAAACCAAAAGGCTGCTTTAAGTGTGGTCATTGCAAGGCATGAAAAATTTATAAAACAAAAAATACTTCCATAGTCAGGTAAAAGACCAGAATTTTGAAATCAGAGACTTCATCAATTGCAATTCTTGCAATATTGTGTATAAAGCCTCTTGCTCGTGTCCTCTTGAATGTATTGGCAAAACCATCAGACCCTGGAAACAAAGAATTTTTGGGAAAATGTGGGGGATATAAGGAACAAGAGGGATACACCTTTGGCAAGACACTTTAATCAGGCTCATGAGGGTAACATCAAGGACCTCAAATTGGAGGCTTTGGAACTTATACGTAAATCCCCTAGAGGTGGTGATGTGGACAGAAAATACTGCAAGCAGAACAAAAAAGGATTATTTTTGTTTACAAACTGTTTTTCCATTAGGGCTCAATGAACAGCTGAGCTTCAACTGTTTAATATAATGATCCACTTCTCATCTTTGTGTAAAGAATATCAAGGATAAAGATACATAAAATTAGATGTATCATTTTATTAAGTAACCTTGTTGCTAAATAACATCGTTGGCAACAATATTTACGACATATGTAAGGCTTTACCAAATGATCATGAGAGATTTAATGCAGTGTTTCCAAACTTATTAAGCGAAATTTAACACAGTATATCCAAGTAAAATGGAGTTGGATTTTTCGGGGCAGTATCTGCTTGATGGCCCTATGGGTATACTAATAACTAAGATTTTTTGCATCTTACTAGCCTCTGGTGTATCTTTATATATGTATAAAAACTTTATTATGGTTATAGACTGTCTATTCTTGCATCAAATGGGCAGTTTTATAAACTATGATTGGATCCCCACATACCAGTAGATCACTAACTAACCAGCTACATGATAATATAATATTAATAATAAGATTTAAGTGTCTACCTTGTAATGTACAGGTGAATTGCATTATTCAAGACCTTTCTGCCATATAAGCTGTGGTACGGATTTGTAAAATTATAGTTGTTAATGACGTCCAAAAGAGACATGATAGGAAATTTTTAAATGTAATTGTTGGATATTTTTCCATTATTGTTTGGATATTATAGATATCTTTCATCTTTGTTGTGGAACATTGAAAGACATCATAAACAATGCAAGGATGTAAATCTATTCCTTCAATGAGTCTGAGTGAGTAGCAAATAGTTATCTCAGGACCAGTTTGATGTCTATTGTTTGGTGAGTATGCTCTTTCTGTATATATATTGAAATGAAATAGAAAGTGTTTGGCCACTGCCAAACCCGAGATTACTCAACCACCACACCAAGACCCTACAAACAAACCAGTGAGTAAATATAGGATTTTTCCTTGTGATATAAAATCTATCTTGATGTATTTAGCGACATGTGTACAGAGTTTTGAAACTGACCCCTGAGGAACTCCCTTGTGATTTGGGAGAGAAAATGCGTCGGGTCAAGGGTCATAATAACAACTTGGTTAAACCCATGTATCTAAAAAACGTGGTTAAGAAGTACTATTTATCCCGGGAATATTTATATCAAACCAGGGTTATAGGCTTTTTAGGCCTTATAGTTGTATTTTGGTGGGACCGTCCTTTTCGGGACGATGTTCCCTACTTACACACTGTTAGTAGTATCACCTATAGGGATTTGCAGGGTGGATTGTCTTTTTTTGCATGTTGTATTGGTTTTTATATATATATTTTTTTAAAAATTAAAAATTTTTAAAGTTTACGTTTATAAATCTTTCCCAAATTTTATAAGCCATAGACTATTTTTTCAAATTTTGGCCTTTTTGGGTTTCTATTATTTACCCCTTTTATATACAGCAATGCAGAGGGGTTTCGCTCCATTCAACCCTTCCTAGGGGCACTGTTAACATTACTAAAGAAAAAGTGTGCAAAAAATCGTAAAAAAAGAAACACTTTAAAATTTTCCCTCGATAAGGGGGGGGTATATCCCCTTTTAAAATATTCACACTACCAAGGAATCCCTAAGAAAACCTATCGATTCAAATACTTTCGACTTGCCATAATAATCCTTTTTATAGGAGCCCAGAAAACCAATGACTAGATTTACCTACAGAATGTCATTATAAAAAAACAAAAACCTTTATTTAATTCAGGGCCCAGCATTCCCTTTTTTACCCTCTGCCAAAGCCCACAAAATAAAAAGAAACCTCCCGGAAACCCATAATACAGGGGTCAATTCGTTCCCCAGCAACTATCACATTAGTAGAAGAGTACACCCATTTCTTAAAACGGAAAAACTTTTTGAGAATCAGTAAACCTTTTTTCCATTTTTTTCTAATTTTAAAAAAAACACATATGTCTTTTTTTAACCCCCTTTTATTTTGCTCGCTGTATCAATATTTCCCCCTGATTTGGGGGTACGCTCATTCCCCAAATTTTTTGAATCAATTTATCTATTCTGGGGCCTTTAAAAAATTTTTATGGCCCATTAGATTTATTTTTGAAAATAATTTTTTTTTTAAAAAAAAAATTTTTTTATTGGGAACAAAGCGGGACGGGGATGGGGCAAAAAAGGGTCCAGTTTAAAGCAACCTCTCATAGCCAGTTTTGAAGGAACATATATTCCAGTACATATTTTAAAAATTTTTATCTATAAAAAAAAATATTCATGACCTTTTTATTTTAAACAGCTTATTTTTTTTAAGGGAAACTTTTTTTT
>JAODAL010008757.1:0-115439 GCA_025379985.1 Phyllomedusa bahiana | reverse complement strand
AAAACCCCCTCTCATGAAGTTCCATATATTTCAATGGAAAGAAGGTTTTTTCTATCTATCTAATCATATATCTCATATCTATTTATCTATTTCATATCTATTTATCATCTATCTATTATCTACTATCAATCATATATCTCATGTCTATCTATCTATTTCATATCTATCTATCTATCTATTTTATCATCTATCTATCTATTATTACTATCCATGTATCAATTTATTTATGTATAACATGTTATTACTTTGGGGATCTATACAAGTGGAATGACCTATTCTTAATCTTTTGGCAGTAACTTTTGTGTGGTTAGAATACTCTGTATGATTGTGGTGATCTCATGTGTAGAACCAGTTCAAGCACTAATATAAGAATTTCTTATCACAGAAAATGGTTTTACAGATTAGAGAACCAGTCAATATTAAAAAGTAATTATTACTTAGCCCTTCCTTATCTGACTGGGGTAATGTTACAGCTGCGCCCAACAGAAAAGAATCTCGACCAGTTTTCACAGTTTTTGGCACATTATAGGGGTTTTTCGGACTTGGCCCCCATTGACATTAAATAGTTAATTTTTCCTCTGTTTTCCAAGTGTAATACGGCAGAGATTAAACATGTTCTAAATTTTTCGGTTTTGAAATCCAACCTCAAGAAAATCCAGATTTTCTACTGAGGTCTATGGAGATGGTTTACAGTCAGGTTTTCACTGGTTTCAAAAACTAAAAAACGGTTTCAAAAAAACCCACTATAAACCCTTGCTGTGTAGGACGCTAAGGGCGTTCACACGGTGATTTTGGGCACTAATTTCAGCCGTACTGCGCGCTGTATTTGCGCTGCAGTACGGCTGGAATCCGTCCCAGTCATTTTCGTAATCCACAGTTTTCATGAGAAAATATGGATTCCGTCTCTCCCCCTGCTCGGCGAATTAGCCGCGGGGGGAGATAATGACCATGCACATTATTTACGGCGTGTACGCGCCGTGATAATGACTGTTTTATGGGGCCGGCGAGCTGCCCGCCCCCCGCCCCGACCCGCTGCACGGCAGCCGGCGTTATTGCGGGGTTGAAATCGTCCCCCAAATTACGTCGGCAATAAGCCGTGTGAACATTGCCTAAGGCCACCAGTATGTCTGTCTCAGGACTGGGACAACGTTTTCTGGTGCGCTAGGCAAATAGAGCACATAGCACCCTCATTGGAAAATTTTTAGCCCACTCCATGCCTCCCTTTCGCACCTTTCCTGCCTGGGATGAAGGGGCGCCCTATGCGGTCGCCCACATTCACCTTCTCATTGCCCCGGGCCCTGGTCTGTCTCAAAAAATTTCAGTGGAGGTACCTTGGGTTTTGATCTATAACTGAGGACATTTGGGCCCTGTAAGGCAGGCAGAAGCTGGATGGCAACCCATTAGGAACCAACATTTGGGGGATGTTGAGAGGGGGGGGTTGTTTTCATTTTAGAGTCGTTATAAATTTTCATAAAAATTTTACCGGGCCGTTACCACACACTAAGGATGGGCCGGGTTTTGATGCCATGCAAAGCCCCCGGGGGTCATTTTTCTTAAAATTAATGACCTTTCAAATTTAGGGTTTCAATACGATATATTAAATTTTAAATGCTTGCTAAATTCACACTTGGAAATGCTTCCACTTTTTATATTGTGGTCCTTGTATAGCTATGTGTGGAAAATCACAATCACTAAAAACCTCTAAATCACTGGTAAAAAATTGTAAATGTAAAACTAAATGTGGTCATTTTTTGTAATTTCCCAGAATAAAGCTTTTAAAAATTGATTCAGGATCACAGAAACACAGAACATTTAATGCTAGAAAAAACAAGCGGGACAAACCCAAAATAGCAAAAGGGGAACTGTCTGACCGTCCAAATATTTCATGTATACCCTATGTATTATTATTATCGATCTACTACATTATCTATCTACCTCCCTACACCCTATCTTTTAATCAAATTACTATCTATCTATCATCTAATCTTTTACCATATCTATTCCCACATCTAACTATTTTATCTATCTACTATCTATCTCTCTATCTATCTATCTATCTATCTACCTCCCTACATCTATCTATCTATCTCCCTACATCTATCTATCCCATATCTACCTCCCTACATCTATCTATCTATCTATCTATCTATCTACTATCTATCTACAATCTATCTATCTATCTATCTATCTATCTATCTATCTATCTCCTATCTATCTATCTATCTCATATCTATCCATCCATCCATCCATGTATCTCTATGTCCACTTTTCTATCTGTCCTCTGTCCACTGCCCTTTCTCTCGCTATGTCCCTAGTTTGTGTAAATGTTGATCTCCAACTAAACTTAACCTAACGCGGCTCTGTCTGTTATCATTTACATAGGACTGCAGGTAAACCGAACAAGTTGTCTTTGAAAATAAAAGGAAGTAAATCCCAAGCAGCTCTACGACATCTTGTACAATCCATCATGTAAGAGTTGATGTTGAAATTGATGAAGGACAAATAAACGTGATCCCGCTAATAACTATAGAGCACATCTTACTATATTTTTAACACATGCATCCTAAAAATTTTCCCTTCTCCCAAAATGAAAATAAATTTTTTTACTACTCTAGTATTATACAACTTTTTGCACAATATCCCAGTTATCCCTTCAGATGCAGCAGAGTGAGTTGGTCATTTGGGCAGAGGTCATAGTGCTAGAGTTTATGACATGCTGTATGGGGGTTTTTCCCTAGGACTGCAGAGAAACCTGCTGTTCCGCTATAGTTAAGTGTAGAGTTTAGCAGTGCTACATCTGTAACCACGGTGGTTACACAGAATCAGATGAAATTGTAGTGAACTCACCATACACGTTGCCCCCCCTCCTTCCTATGGAACGTCAAACAGTATATAGGGATTGTCGGCAAGCTTTACTAAATCCAGCTTAAAATGAAATTGATGCAATGGTGGAATGATGCGGATCATGGCTCTGGGCCATCAATGCCCCTGACCCGTGCACAAGGTTTGGGAGTGAAGCATGGGAGTCCCAGCGCAGAGCTGCTGTCATTTTGAATCTCCTCCCAGCTTTCTTGGGCTTGTAGTTAGATCTAGTTACTTAAATTTTGTGTACTGTACACTTACTTCCAGGCAGCATCAAATCTGGACTGTTACGTAAATTTTCATGAGCCTGAGTTTAATATCTTGATTAGTAAAAAAGGGCAGGTGGCCCTGTGCTGGGACACAGGCACCAAGGTTGTACAGGAGCAATTCTTATATGTGTGTATAATATAATATATATAATAATATATTATTATAAAATTAATATATATATATATATATATAAAATTATATATTATATATTATGTTAAATATATATAATATATTATAGCGTATTTTTATTATATATATATATATATATAATTATGAAATTATTTTGGTCATTCTTATTAGCTATTCCTTAGTATACACAGTCACATTATTATGACCACCAGCCAATGCCCAAAGTAAGCACCACCTGCAGCACGGACAGCAGCTAGACATCAGCATGAATGGACGTACGGACAGTAAGTGATATGCAAGGATGGTTTCATACCCAAATCAATTGAGAGTGCCTTTCACATGAATGAGTGGCCCAGAGAATGCTACGAAAACATTCCCAGACAATAACTCTTCTGCTATCAGCTTGTGTTCTTCCAACAATGGTTGCAGGGTTTTTGTTCTCTGATGCTTCTCGTCTGACATGCCATTGTCCATTAATTCGCTGAAACAAAAACGATGTCTCATTTGAGAAGTCAACCCTTTGTCTATCAGCGGTCCATATTTGTTAGGACAGTGGAATTGGGAACTTTTCCTGCCTATACAATTTGGTTAGCTTTAGAGCAGTGACATCCTCTGCTTTGGGTCCCATATGCAGTAAAATGTTGTTTTAGACACACGTCTGGTCGCCCCCTGGTTCATTTTGATGGCGAACTGTCTTCACTGTAGCATGTTGGTCCACCCTTGCGCACCTTTACAGACGATGTTCACCATAGTGCCAACTTTTGAAAATGGAAAAGAAAGGGGATCGAAGAGGGGGGGCGCACTAGCGCGCCGCGGCAAAAAAATTTGCATGGACACGCCCCTCTTTTTAACGTGCCACCCCCTTCAAAAAGCCCCACCCACTCTGCTAACTGCATAATGGCTTAGGAAGAAAGCCCGGTAATGCCCTTATTTGCCAGGTAGTAGCCCCCCATAACAGGTTAGTTGCCCCTTACAGGCAGGTAGATGCCCCCTTGTAGCCAAGTAGATGCCCCTTTTTTAGCCAGGTAGATGCCTCCTTTGTTAGCCAGGTAAATTGCCCCCTTTGTTTGCCAGGTAGTTGCCCCCTTTGTTAGCCAAGTAGTTGCCCCCTTTGTTAGCCAAGTAGTTGCCCCCATTGATAGCCAGGTAGATGCCCCCATTGATAGCCAGGATAGCTTCACCCGCCTGTAGCAGCGGCCCGGCGGCCCCCCCCAGAGTAGCGCACCAGCGCTACTCTGTCGCCGCGACCATTTAAAGAGCCCCCGCTGCCTGCTGGCGGCTGGAGGAATGCCAACTCTGCTGTGGGCGGGGGTGGGGGGTGGGGCCAATAGCGGACCCCCCCCCGCGAAAAGCGGGAGAGTTGGCATGTGTGATGTTCACCTCTCACATCAATGGCACAAGCTGCTCTGCAGTTCCCATGTTGCTTATTGCTAATACCGTCTTTTGCCCATTCACGATACACTTCCACCATAGCAGCATGTGAGCAGTTTACAAATTATGGCGTTCAAGAAATAGCACCACATTAGGCCCGAAAGCCCATAATCATCTTTTATGAAACCCTAAAAAATTCCCCCCCTTTTTATCATGACAGCAAAACGGATATCTGGCGACACCCATCAACACCTTATATACCCACCAAACCAGCTCACCGCACGTGAAAGTGGTCATAATAATGTGACTAGACTGTGTAGCATGATTATATGATTAAAATTGCTGTCTATAGAAGCAGTTCCTTAACAGAAGCTGTGGGCTGTTAAACCCCTGTATACTACTAAATGACTCAGTGGTAATGTCATTTCGCTGCCTCCTTTAAGGAGAACAATTAGCATAATTACATTATATTAGGATACTGCTCATTAAACTACTGCTTAATTTATTTAGTCTGGCCTAATAGCAGATAAGCATAATTAGTTGGGAAAAAACTCTTCCCCCTGCCATAAGGTATGTGTGGTGGTTGTACCCCTCTTTAATCACTATGTACTGGGCTGCTCCAAGGCACTTTTCAATTTTTGGGGTAGAGTGGGTTTCTCAGAGTCTTAGTACCAAAACCCAACAGGTTGCACATGGTCTCGATGGGACTTCAGGTCTGGCGAGGAAATCAAGATGTAGGTAGACTGCGACATAACCCCTATAGAAGGCAAAAGACCCCTTAACAAAACTTTGGAAAAACGGGATCATTGCAAAGTCCAAAGGGCATAACCAGGTACTCGAAGTGTCCATCACAAGTGTTGGAGGCGGTGACAGCCGAGGTGCAGCGTGGTACAGAAGGAGCAGGCAGAAGCGTGACTATTTCAGTGGTGGAAAGGTCAGGGCTGGCAGCAGGCAAAATGTAATCAGATCACTCACAGAAAGGTCAGGGCAGGTGACAGGCAGAGATTAGTCAAAGTCCAAAAACTGGCTCAGATACCAGGAATAACAAATATAGATTAAGCACGAAAATAACAGAAGCAAACCAATGAACTGGCCGGGGAAGGGACCTAATAATTGGTAATCAGTGGTGTGCTGGCCCTTTAAATTTTAAAGAGCTGCCACACGCGCCCTAGGAAATGTGTATGCGGATATTGGCCACAAACAGAGATCGAGAGTGGAGCAGGAGCAGGGAGAGGTGAGTGAGGACTGGGCACCACAGAAACAAGTGAGTCTACAGTCCAGAGTGGGGACCGCAGCACCTATCAACGCTCTATAACCAGTTCCAGTCTGGGTATGGCGGGCCCACTCCATTTTAGTACGCAACACGTGTATATACCCACTTTACATCTCAGTTTTGTCTTCTGCTTGACAATCAGTGGATAAATTAGGCTGGTATTATCAGGAAGGCACACTGTGGTTGTCACAGTTTAAGGGGTGCATGCTGTGCACTACAAACTGCTCGGGGGCAACTTGGCTGGTGCTGTATCCGAAGCACATTTGCATTGTAATACATAACTCAGCTGCAGCAAAATCCCATTTTGATAAAGTCCATGTTATTCAATGAATAGAGTCCTTTGAATTATATAGAAAGCAGTAAGGTTGTAATGACGTCGGTGAACTCCAAACAACAACAAGCCAAACAGAGAAGTACACAAGCAGCCATAAGAAATAAGAATCTAAAGCGTGTATCAATCATAGAAGGAAGTCTCACCACTAGATGATTCAGGAAACAGCGGGTGGATGATAAGAGGTACACGGATGGTGGAGATTCACAAGCTGGTTCACTCCAGAAATGAGAGAATAATAGTTAAAACTGACCCTAACTAACTGTCTCTAAGTATTTCCCTAAACGTTGCCCAATGACTCTCCCTAAGACTAGAACCTTTATCCCTAAAACTGATCCTAAAGCTTTCCCTAAAAAAGTCCCTAAGCTAACTGCCACCTAGCCCACTGTCCCTACTTGGCGTGCTGTCCTAGAAGGCAGACCCCAACTGGACGACAGCCCCTATGCTGCTAAGTGCAGGGCTGTCAGGAAAATGCAGAGTCAAACAGTCCAGGTCAATAAGGGCATGTTCCCACGGCAAGGGTTTTCGGCCGTTTTTTCAGCCGGTTTGTGGTCTTTAAGACCGACCGAAAATGAGCACAATTGTGCTCTATAGAAAACCCGGGCAGCAGTCCCCACTGCACGGGTTTTCTGCCCGGCGGTTTTTCCGTCCGCGGGCCGCTCAAAAAACATCGAGCATGTTCATTCTTCCGTCCGGTTTCCAGACGGAATATGAACACCTCAATGGGAGGGGGGAGGGCTTTTCACAGCTCATCGCGGAGAAAAGCCGCCCCCACAGCGGCCGTGGTGACGGCCGCAAAACTTGACAAATACCGGCCGGGTAAACCGACCGGTATTTGTCCACTGCTGTGTGAACGCACCCTGACGGTGCAGAAACATCAAAGCCAAGAAACGGGAGACAAACGAATAGTCACAAACAAGCCTGGGGTCCAAACACGATCAGGAGCACAGTACAAAATTGGAGGTCCCAAGAAAGGTCAAGAAACGAGCCAAGGTCAGAAATTCAGGAGTACAACAACTAAGGAATCGCAGGGAAACGCTAATGCTAAGGGGATAACCTTTGACAAGCAAGGTCTGAAGGAACTGAGGAGGTTTAAAAAGTCAGCCTGGACACCGCCCCAGCGGCTGATTGGTGCAGTGTCTGAGCCCTCCGATTGGCCTGAGCGACACACCCTCTGCAGAGCTGTCACTCTTGAGCTCAAGAGTGTGGACCCCAGGGTGTGGACCCAGGCCAGATATATTAACCCTCGCAGGACATTGTACCAAACAAACGGAAAGCTGCCTAGACGAACGTATCCTGACACTAACACTGACCCTGACACAGCAAGCAGGTCTATAGCCCAGTGACTTTCTAGGCAGATCCCTCAAGAACCAGGAGAAAAAACAAACTGATACAAACTTTAGAACTTGGCCAAATGGAACTTAAACAAGAGATAACAATATACTAGAATCTGACACAACTGAACCAGACAATAGTTTTTAAAGAAACAATAATTTGACATATCAGGACTAGACAGGACCTTACTATATACTCTACAACCAAACTGCCAAATTCTACTGAGCTTTATAGAGACTAAAAGTGGCATACAAGCTCCAGGTATGGGGCCAGGTCAGCTGACAAGCAAGGTTCCTGAACAGTTGCCATGCAACCACTTCAAACAGACACACATAATAGAAGACAGACATAACATAGAAACTCCTGTTAATCTAATTAACAGGAGAGAACGACTTGCCAGGACAGTTCTTGCCATTTGTAACAAATGTGCAATAAATCATTCAGTATATAACCTTACTCTATATTCGGCTTTTGTTACTTTGTTTTTAGATCTACTAATCTACTTTTGTTTTGTGTGATAGAACATCATAATCCTCTTATCACTAAAACAGACTGCATTAAATTAGGAGGGATTTTAAACTTTTTTTTAACCATATTATGAACCTTATTGTGAAACTTCTAAAAACTGGAAAACCGATATTCTCATTCTTATGCCAGTGGTTATAGTCTAGCCCAGAATTTTTTGACTGTTTTATGAAGTATCTTCGAGAAGAATAAAATAAGTCCATCCCTACTACTGATGAGACAGGTCTTGCTACTAATATGTTCTGGGGACTCCTGGCCAATCTCCAAGGAATTCTGATTGGAATATACCACTTTAAAGTTATCATAGAGATATCATGGTGAGCACATCTGCATTATCCTTTTTTTTGAAGACCCAGAGTGGGCAGTATTTGACTCAAGACATATTTATAATCAGAGCCACCTAGTACATGTGAAGCCCTGATGATCCCTTAGACCCACATTGAATCTTCACTTCCCTGGGGTTTAGTGTGTATTAGTACATTGTGGCAGCTTTGTATGAAAACCGGGGCCTGCTCAGTTTTAATCAAATACACCAGTCAAAAGCTATAAAGCCCTTATTTTCCATTATTTTTTTTAAAATTTTCAATTTGGGTACAGCAAATAACGTGAAATGGTTCAAAGGTACACAATTAAATCAAATATGTAAAAATAATTGGAGATTTTAACCTCAAGTGCAACAATAGTTTGAATTTCTCATTTTAAAGCGGTTGTCTCACCGTGCTGTTTCAGAGCCACAAGCAGTTTTACAGTCATGCATCCTGTTTCTATCTGGTTAGGTTGTAGGTGTTACTATAGCAGTGATCAGCTTATCAGTTCTGTATTCACAGCTATTTTAATTGCACTGACATGAGAGAGGTGACTTATGAGCTTTGAGAGCTCTCCTGCTCTAAAGTAAAACAAGTAATTAGTGACTCTAAAGAAAAGGAAATCACACTGAGTTTTTCAAGCAGAGTTGGCAGTCCCATACCTATGGTGACATAACCTTTGGGTGACGTCACTCTCTGCTCTCAGATGCCGACCTGTGTGCACCCAGAGCAGATAACAGATTTTATGTCCTCAACAAAGCAAAAAAAAAAAGCAATATATTTGGAAATAGTCTTTAATTACCTGTCCCTATATGTTAAAAGCTAATCTTTGTAGTGAGACAACATGTCCTAAACATCTCTATGTCGGATCTGCGACCAAAACCTTATAGGACTTGTTTTTCCTGAATGTCAAACTCTGTGCATAAAAAACGACCTAAGAAAATCTAAATTTAAATCCGCATCAAAATACTCATCGGAGACAACGCGCGGTTATAGGAGCTGATCGGATGAGTATTTTGACGTGTTGTGTGAACCCAGCTTTAGAGGTGTATTCTCTGTCTGAGACCTTTATGACCTTGAAATGTAAATACTCAAAATAGCTGAGAGGACTGGGTTCCACTTTCTCGTCCCTATAGATGAAATCAGGTCTAGGCCTAGCAACATTCCGAAGAAAAGTCGATTATTTAACTCAATCCCTGGCTCTTTATTGGAAGTGCTGCCTGGGCTATTTTATATTTGGATTCAGTGAAGGACTGGTTGTAAGAAAGTTTATTATACAGACGTGCTCCCTCCATATGTATCTTATTACAAAGTGCTTGTCTCTACTATTTTAGGTTCAACTCTTGTAGGGTACTACCATAGATCAGAATGGGATCAATGCTGCAGAAAGAGGATATGAGGCGCCTATTGTCACAGCTTTTTTAGGGTTACAGAAGGGGCTATTTCACAACTATGGCTAGAGATACATATATGACCTCTCCAGCTCATCTCCTCCTCGCTGGAGTCTTGAACCTATCAGACATTTTTATGGTCTATCTTGTGGATCTCATGATTGTTTCAATAAATACTCCTTTCAGGAAGAAATCCAAAGATAATGCAGAAATATATTTTACTGGATTGCTTATTTAGGCTGATTAAAATAGAATATAAAGCCCCGTAGTGTCAGCCATACAGTGCCCACCCCATACAGTTACAATGTCAGTCATTACATGTGTCTCACCACAACAGTGACAATCCTACAGTGCCCAGCATAATAATGCCAGCCATACTGTGCCCATTTTAAACGCTGTACCAGTTCCTACGAGATGGTCAACCATAACAGGTGTCAGGTCAATACAGTTTTGCCCAGCATTAATATGCCAGCAATTTACTGTACCCTTCATACAGTACCCAAACATAACAGTGCCAATCTCTACAGTGCTTTCCTCCATAAACAGTGCAGCCACATAGTACTTCACAATAAACAAAGGCAGTTACCACAATAGCTAGTGCCAAGCCTTACAGTGAACACTATTACAGTGCCATCAGTTATGCAACTGTCAAAACATAAATTATACTTTCTGAAGTATGAAGACAGAGACAAAGCATGTCTGTGTCCTGATAACTGTGGAACGGGGAGGCCACGTGTGGCCCCTGGTCTAGATGTTGTGCATCCCTATTCTAGGTTATGTCAGATCTACCTAAGGAGACAAGAAGAAGCTGGTCATCTTCAAAGAATGGGATGGCTACTTGAGAATTCAAAAATCACAATTTCACTTGTTGAAACATTATTATCTTAACTTGTTTATTTTCTTCTTTTCTTTAATGTCAAAGAACAATTGAGACATTACACTGTGTAGATATCAATAAAAAATGGGAACACCACCGTATTGACTGCTCCCGGTCTTGTTTCCCCTGGAGTAGCTCTTGCTTCCAGGGGCGTTGCTAGGGTCCTAAAACATCCGGGGCTCGAGCCCTTTGTGTTTTTCCCGCCTCTCATTGAGAAAAAGCGGATGTTTTTTTACAGGAGAAAAACGTGCTGGTCCTGTCACTAAATTTTTGCAATACCATCACAGAATCCCGTCCACTTCCTTCAGCAGTCTCACTAGTACTGTTTAAAATTTACATTTTCAGACCTCTTCACCTTCATATGGGACTAATACCCACTAAACAGTCAACCAAAATAACCTCCACGATACTTGGAGCAAATCTACAGACAGTGATTGTGATCTAAAAACACTCCTACGAAAACCAAGACCCATAAAACTTAATTACTACTTTAGGCTCAAATATATGCCTGACCTCGACCAAACTGCGACCCCCACATGTGAACTATCAGCTGTACACCAGGCTATGATCCTACATATGCCCACCGCCCCTTATAGTGACCAGATAGTGGTACGATCTCTGTTGTATGTGTGACTCTGCAGGACATATAAGTGATTAACCCTGCTTGCTGTTACATTTTAGTAAACTCACCGGAGGATGTACCATTCATTTGCTGATCAGCGTCGTTCACTTTCCCTTTTCTTCTCCCATCCGGTTCAACCTTCATGCTGCATTGCTCCCGGGCCAACTATTTGTCCCTGGTGATTTGGACACAAATTTCTTAGAATCCTCACATTTCCAGCAACTCCTTAATTTTAGGTTTATAGACAGTTCCCTCAGTTAGGTATATAGGGAACTGAAGCAGTATATGGGGGCCCACAGGCACGGTATATGGGGGTCCACAGGCAGGTATATGGGGCATCTGAGCAGAATATAGGAGCTACTGTGGCAGTGTATATAATAGCACTGTGAGGCATGGTAATTCAGGGGCAACTGACCTGAGCGAAGTATGTTAGGGGGCCAGGCAGGAATTAGGGAAGGCCACAGGCAGGCTATATTAGGGTCATTGAGGACAGTATATGGCGGCCAAGGTAGATATGGGGCACAGGAGGCAGGTATATATGGGACACAGGCAGGTGATATGGCCAAAGGCAGTATTATTGGGGGCACAGGCAGTATATAGGGGCACAAGGCAGGTATATAGTGTCATGAGGCAGTATATGGTGGCACTGAGGCGTATATGGGGGCCAATAGCAGGTATTATAAGGCATGAGGCTGTATATGGGGGCAATTGATGGCAGGTAATATGGGGGCCACACGGCAGGTATATGGGGCACAGGCAGCGTATATGGGAGGCACAGGCAGAGGATATGGCGGGCACAACAAGGCAGGTATATAGGGGCACAGCATCATATGGAGGGGCAACAGGCTGGGATATGGGCGGGCCACAGGCAGGGATATGGGGCCAGCCCCCACAGGCAATAGAATGGGGCCAAGGCGTAAATGGGGGCACACAGGCAGTATATGGGGGCCACTGCCAGAGTATAAAAAGGCACAGTGCAGCATATGGCGGGCTACAGGCCAGGCATTATAGGGGCACAGGCAGTATACTAGGGGGCCACAGGCAGCAATGGGGGGTCGCAGCATGCATTTAGGGGTACAGGCAGGATATGGGGGCACACAGCAGGCTTATAGGGGCACAGGCTAGGGATTGGGAGGCCACAGGCAAGGCTTTTATAGGGGCACAGGCAGGGATTATGGGGGGCACAGGGAGGCTTTATAGGGGCACAGGCAGTATATGGGGTCACAGGCAGGCATTATAGGGTGCACAGGCAGAGGGATATAGTAGGGGCCACAGAGCAGCATATGGGGGCAACAGGCAGGCATTATAGGGGCACAGGCAGGGATATGGGGGCCACAGGCAGGAATTATAGGGGGCCAGGCAGGGATATGGCGGCCAATCGGCAGGCCTTTATAGGGGCACAGGCAGGGATATGGGGGCCCAGAGGATTCATATGGGGGCCACAGTCAGGCATTATAGGGGCCACAGGCAGTATTATGGGGGCCACAGGCAGGCATTATAGGGGCAACTGGATGTATATGGGGGCCACAGGCAGATAGTGTGGGGCACAGGCAGGCATTATAGGGGCACAGGCAGGGGTATGTGGGCACACGGCAGGCATTATGGGGCACCAGGGCAGGGATTATGGGGTCCACAGGCGGCTATGGGGGGCCATCAGGCAGGACATTATAGGGCCACAGGCAGCTCATATGGGGGCCACAGGCAGGCATAATAGGAGGCACAGGCAGGGATATGGGGGCCAAAGGCAGTATTAGGGGCACAGGCAGTATATGGGGCACTGGAGCCGGTAAAAGTATAAAATAACAACATTCATTGCTCACCTTAACTCAACACGGCGAGTGCAGCTCCGTCTCTTCAGACGCGCTCCTTCCGGCAGCTCCTCGGCGCACGGCCTATGCCAGCGCTGTGCGCCCATGAGGCACAGGCAGCGTCGCGATGGACGTGATGTCATCGCGATGCTGCGGCTGAGGCGCACGGGCAGTGCCGGGGTCCTTCCAGCGCTGTGAGGACACGGTCGAGCACTCCGACGGTGTAGGACCTGCGGGTCCGACACTGTCTGGGGGCAGGGAGCGCTCGCTACTCTTGCCCGCAGAAGAAGCCCTCAAGCTGTGTGTGCGTCCGCGGACGCACATACTAAGCTGAAGAGCAGTCGGTGCGTCAAGGCCCAGCGCGAGGCTGGAGCCCGGGAAAGACTTCGGGGCACAGGGGGTTTTATTCGGGGCCCGAGCCCCGATAAAACACAGCCTAGCGAGCACCCTGCATTGCTTCCCTTATTCCAGTCTGAAGAACCATCCTCTTAGACTATCTGCCCACCCCCTTTTTGTGGTTGTGCTCTTTGTGGCCGTTTGCGTTTTGTGTGCTGAAAGTGTTGTCTTGGTCTTTCGTGTTGTTATAACTTCAGTATCATGTTGGTCAAGACCTTTTATTTTTTTCAAACCATTTTTTTTTTCTTTTCTCTGTTTTCTTTCTCTATTTGGAATACGAGATTCCTAATGATTTCGGCTGCTTAATGTATCTTAAGATCAGCTCAGAATGTTTGTTTCAGGATTTGGTACTGACTATTCAGCTTATCCTCTTAGATGACGTTTCTATCGTCCATCAATGAGTCTCTCTTGGACGATCGTTTCATTCTATATTGTTGATGGGGACTTTGTGCATTGATTATTATCAAAAAAAAAATCAAAAAATGTTTTTTGTTCTTTTTCTTATGTCCACATTTTAGTTTGTGCACTGATCTGTACTGGTTATGTCAGCCTGTTGTAAATAAATCTTTTTCTTGAATTAAAAAAAAAACAACAACAAAAAAAAACTGGGAACACTGAACTTTTGAACATAGTATATACAGTAGTAGTATGTATTTCTCCTCTATATCTATAGTCACCTCCTCAGCTGTTTTATGCATTAGTTCCTTCTAGTTATAACAATTTACTTATGGGCAGCTGAGATTCCACTTCCTGCCATGATATGATTACTGCGACTATGTGAATTAGCTGCAATTACCCTTCTACAAATAAGATGACTGTAGAGTATTGTTACACAGCAGTTATAATAACTCATGCTGCTGCTGCTGCTGAACAGATGTTTAGAACATTTACCATATGCTTAGCTGGCCAGTAAATAAAAATCCTAAATTTTGTTACTAAATTCAATAGTACATTCACTGTACAGTAGTAGTAGTAGTCATCCTGTGGCTCTTCAGCTGTTAGGAAACTACAACACCCATAATGCAAAAATGAGCCCAGATGACATCTATCTACTGTCAGGCATCTTAATATGTAAGGAGGACTCAGGCAGTGGTATAACTCTAGGGACATAATGGCCACAGTTGCAACCAGCCCTCCTACTCCACAGTCCCGCTGTCAGGGACTGGTCAGACACACACACAGACACAGACAAGTGGGCCCTGACTCTGATCCCAGCCCCTGTCCCTGCCTTTTGGGGAACCCGACTCCTTTAATAGGCCGTCCCCAAACCCGGAAAACGAAGCTGCACGATAAACGTGCGACACAGACAGGACAAACAACACAGAACAATAAACGTAGTCCGGGCCCAAAACGGCAACGTACGGGGAACGGATACAGAGAGTGAGACAAAAAAAAGGATAACCGGGGGCCAAACCAAAGGTCAATACCGGTAAGCGCAGCAGTACAAAAAACAAGGGAACGAGAATAGTAGGGGAACAGCAGGGTCAAATACAAAAAGGGAAAAGCAATAGGAAGGGCTAGCTACAGCAAAAGACCTCTATAGCAGGCACAGGTGACTGGTGAAGGGATCCTTTAAAAAGGTGGCAGCGGGCACAGAACAGAGGGGATTGGTGGAAGAAACACAAAACTAGATAGAGAAACAAAGGCTGTCAAACAAAAAGGAACACTGATTAACTAAAGAGTGTGGAGGGTTCCTGGCCACGGGGATGGGCCAGGAAACAAATTTCCTACAAGAAAGAAAGGGCTAGTTCACAGGTGAATAAAATATAAGGGAATTGTTAAAAACCCTGGTTTACATCGTACCGGCCTGGCCTGGCGACCAAACCAAAAAACAGGGGCGTGCCAGGCACAATCATGACACCCGCCTTTCACCAGCTGTGAGTAAATTATAAGTGACTAAATGTATTTCAGAAAATAAAGCTTCCCATACTTTCAATTAGGCTCCTGAGTCTGGTTGATGTCACTAGAGAAGTGGGCCAAGTCCTGACTGGTAATCTGCTCTACTGGGCAGATTTAGGTTTGCTGGGACAGTCACTTAGCTGTCTGCCACAAGCTGACTTCCTTTGTAACGATGATGCAGAATATTGATGAATCGCTCTAACCGCTCCCATAGAGAGCACTGTGCAGTCCAACGATTACAGCTGCACAGTCCTCTCTGTTTCTCTTTGCATTTTTATGATCAATGCTGGGACGAGACAGGAAGTAACAGCCAGGACAATGCTAGAGCTTAGAAAGAAATAAACCCTAAAAACTCCTAGCATTCCCCCACTGTCCGACATTAGGGATCTTTACATTAACCTCTTCACTGCTCTAGAGAACAGGAATGCTTGGATTAAGCCCTTTGTCTCTATAGACCTTCAGGTAGGCTGTATTAATTCTTCCCTGCTCTCCACCAGCAATGTATAGATTAACCCCCTCACTGCCCTATACCACCTAGGATACTTACATTAACCTCCTCACTACTCTAGACCACCCTAGATCATTGATCCTAACATTAACAACCTCAACTACCAAGGACCTTTATTATGCTATGTATTATTAACTTTGGGGGGGGGGGGGTGTAATATTATTAATGTCAGGGGACACAGTGTATATGATAATTCCTTTTAGGGGGTACCCTGTGTAAAATAGTTTAAGGGAGTGCAATGTGTAATATAATAAATTTGATGAGACACAGGACTGTATTTATAGGTTCTGCTGCTCTATAGCCTACACCCTCATATTAATGATGAGCTGAGTGTTGTGTCCCTTTCTTTAGGATTAGTTTTGCATACCTCTCATCAGTATTTGCTATACATGGAGCACACTTAATTAACAATGAAGCGGCACAGCAACTCCTGCTACAACATGATGCAACTATTCTGGTATTTAGATTTTTTTACAACATAAATATATGGCACCAAGATCCAACTATATATGCATAAGGCTGCATCCTGTCTGCTATAAAAGGTAAAAACTGTGGGCCTCATTTATCAAAACTGTCTATGGCGAAATCCACACGGCATAGGACATAATACTCGTCGGATTCTGATCAGAATCCGACTAGAATTTACTCTCGGTTGTTGTATTTTGTCCTGGTTTTAGTCCCGTTATTTTGTCCCAGATTTCGGCCGCCCCATTCAATTAAACAGTACTATAATACACAGGTTTGAAGTGAAATATGGCAGATCATAGAACAGGTTCTAAGTTTTTTGATCCAGGTTTTTGGATTTGCAATTCGACCTCAGTAAATCCGTGCTGTGTAGACTACAGCTCGGATTTTGTATTGAGGTCTAAGGCAGGGGTGTCAAACTCCTTTTCACCGGGGCCACATCAGCCTCACGGCGTATTTTAAAGGGCCGACATAATTTTAGAACTGTGTAAATGGTACTTCTCCTTAACTTTTACATTTGTACAGTATTCCTTTTATAATAAGCCCTTTGAGGGCAACCAGGAGGAATATATTGCCCTCCCATAGGTAGATAGGTACATATGACCCTTGTAGGTAGATAAGTGGGTATAAAGCCCCCTGTAGATGACAGTTATATATGCCCATGTAGGTAGATAGGTATTTTTGTCCCCCTGTATCCACGTAGTAAATTGCCCCCTGTAGCCATGTAGTAATATGCTTCCTGCAGTCAAATAGTTGCCCCTTGTAGCCAGGTAACTGCCCCCTTTCGCCCGGTACTATGCCCCCTGTAGCCAGGTAATCTGCCCCCTGTAGACAGGTAGTTGCCCCATGTAGCCAGGTAATATTCCCTCTGAAGCCTGGTAGTAGCTCCCTGTAGCCAGGTAACTGCCCCCTGTTGCCAGGTAATATGCCCCCTGTAGCCAGGTAATATGCCCCCTGTAACCAGGTAGTAATATGCTTCCTGCAGTCAGGTAGTTGCCCCATGTAGCCAGGTAATATGCCTTCTGCAGCCAGGTAGTAGCCCCCTGTAGCCAGGTAACTGCCCTCTGTAGCCAGGTAATATACCCCCTGCAGCCAGGTAATATACCCCCTGTAGCCAGGGAGATGCCCCACATAGCCCCCTGTAGCCAGGGAGATGCCCCACATAGCCCCCTGTAGCCAGGCAGATGCTCCATATAGCCCCCTGTAGCCAGGTAGATGCCCCACATAGTCCCCTGTAGCCAGGCAGATGCCCCATATGGTCCTCTGTAGCCTGCTAGATGCCCCCCTGTAGCCAAGTAGATGCCCCATATAGTCACCTGTAGCCAGGTAGATGCCCCATATAGTCCTCTGTAGCCTGGTAGATGCCCCATATAGCCCCCTGTAGCCAGGTAGATTCCCCATATGGTCCTCTGTAGCCTGCTAGATGCCCCCTTTAGCCGCCCTGTAGCCTGGTAGATGCCCCATATAGCCGCCCTGTAGCCAGGTAGATGTCCCATATAGCCCCCCAGTATCCAGGTAGATGCCCCATATAGCCCCCAAGAAGCCAGGTAGATGCCCCTTGCAGCTAATGAATATAAAATTAAAAAAGGTACTCCCCTCTTCATGGTCCGTGCAGTGCGGGAGGGTCCGGGAGCTTACGCCATCACGCAGCTCCCAGGGATCTCCTGGGTCGGCAGAGGCTGCCGACTGAGGAGACCTAGCGTCGCAGGGGGCGTGAGGAAAGTGGTACGTCACACACCCTGCGACGCCGTATGTACACCGAGCGTTGAACATACAAAGGGAGAAGGTAGGAGGGAAACATTCCTTCCTGCCTTCTCTCTGGACCAGCATCTGCACCGAGTGTGCAGATGCTGACTGACTCTGCGCGGCCGTGGGAATGCACCCTAATGTGTTTTGCCTGTATTGCATTCCTGTGATATACAGATAGTTTTTAAAATGAAAGAATAAATTAAAGGTTTTTATACTCACCTAAATACTAAGGACCTCATGTATGAAAACTGTCAAGGTCTAAGACTTTCTTTGTTGCTCATAGCAACCAATCAGAGCCCATAGCAACCAATCAGAGTGTCCCCTTTTTTATCAGAGCTTTATATGAAATGAAAAGGGAGCTCTGACTAGTTGCTATGGGCTGTGATTGGTTGCAATGAGCAACAAAGAAAGTCTTAGACCTAGACATGTCCCCCTAAATCTTTTAAAAATCTGACAGTAAATCACTGTCGTGTAGATGTAGCCTTTGTTATCCATAACAGCCAATCACAGCTCAGCTTTTATTTTTCAAAAGCAGTTTGAACATGAAAACTGAGCTCTGATTGGTTGCCATGGGCAACAAAGACAGTCTTACACTTAGACACTTTTGATAAATGAGGCCATGTATGCCTAAGTAGTGCTGAGCCGAACTGCATCCCTGATGCCCAAGAATAAGGGTAAAGAAACAAGACTTAAACTGCTGCACAGCAATGTAAATGCAGCCTGATACTGCCTCCTTTCCTATCCTGTGAGCATCTTCATTACAGCTTACAACAAAGCTGGGACCTTCTTGTTTCTGTCAGGAAAAGCAACACAAAACCAAATGCAGGTTTAAAAACCCTTACATACATTAAACCTCGGGGTCCGTCCACATGGCAGGGTTTTCAGTCCGTTTTTTAAGATGCTTTTCGGATTTGAAAACTGTCTGAAAAGCGACTGTCAACCCTCCTCATAGCCTTCAATAGAAAATCCACCTAGTAGTCTGCACAGCCAGGGGTCACAGATCACGGAACAGGGAATTGGGACACTGTGTAAAGGAGGGCAATTATATATATTATATTATACTGTATTATATGGGGAAATGTCTAGAATGTTATAGGATGTCCCTTACAGTATAGAAGGGGTAACAGTCTAGAGAGAGTGACAGTGGGGACTATTAGGGCGAGCAGCCAATCAGAAGAGCTGAAGGGGGCGGAGCTGGAGGTCAGGCAGTTATAGGAGGGAGGCTGTCAGCCCATTAGTAGTTAGGAGTATAAATATGTTTGATGTAGATAGTTCTAGTTGAAAGCAGCAAGTTAAGGGGACCCCTGTCTATCCAGGCGTCAATAGACAGGGCAGGCCGAGGCAGAAGAGAGCAGCCTGACTCACTGCTATACCTGAGATTGAGCAGGCACTGAGACAGAAGAAGGGAAAGTAGAGACCAAGGTGGATTGGACCCTGAAGAGAGTCAGACAACCCAGAATTACAGGTGAGCAGTTTGGGGGACTGCCGGAAAAGTCAAGGGACCCATTGAGTGGATAGAGTATGTCCTGTGTCGCCGTGCGCCAGCACCTTGCACAGCTGGACTGGGTTGGAACCAATGTGTTTGTGACATGTGCCTTGCTTCATAACTATGTAACGTCCACAAGAAATATGCCGTGAGTAAAGCCTGAAGTTCCCTGGAATACCTGTGTCGTCTGCTGTTATTAATGCCGGTGCACCACCCCATCACTACATGTCTAATACATCACCTATCTTCCACAATAAGTACCATCTAATAACCTGCACATATTTTACAACTGTCCCTTTAAATAGAGAGCAGTGCCACCCGCGCCCCTAGTGGAAGCACATGCGGGCAGTGTCAGACTGGGGGGTCTGTTGCCCACAGGGGAGTTGATCTTGGGCGCCCACCCTACTGTACATGAAAATATTACCGGCCTCTCGGACATAAATGCGCCCATTTTACCACATAATACAGTGTGCAAAATAGAACTGTATTGTGTAGTACACTATACCAAGGGAGTCACACATTTGTCAGTCTAACATGTCATAGACACATGGCTAAGTAGCTCCATCCATATCCCCCTCCAGCCGACATACAATATCCCCTCCACGTTTCCCTTGGTCACGCACCTCGCCACCTTCTAAAATAAACACCAGCAAGAAAGTAAAAGTGTAACTCCTATCACAGAGTCAGGTGTGCATTCACTTTTACAATCAGGGACACGTACGCTGGCACTATACCCGCACCTACAACAACACCATATAGAGACCACATAGAGGTCAGACACCAGCTCAGATATAACCTACAACACCACCATATAGAGACCACATAAAGGTCAGACACCAGCCAGAATAACCTAAAACACCGCATATGACCACATAGGTCAGACACCACTCAGGTATAACCTACAACACCACCATATAGGAGGCCACATAAGGTCAGACACCCAGCTCAGGTATAACCTACAACACGCCTTTATAGAGACCAAAAAGAGGTCAGACACCAGCTCAGGTATAACCTACAACACCACCATATAGAGACCACATAGGAGGTCATGAAAAAACTTTGAGACTCTCGGTTCCCATATTTTGATCAAAAGATGTTTAAGCTGCCCACGACTTTCAATGTGATCTCAAAATCGGGCAGTCCTACACTATCCTTAGCCCTCAATAGAGCCAATTCACGGCCTCTCACTCGGTCAACCGACCTCCATTATACAGAGAGAAAAAAATAAGAAAACACACCAGACTTGCAAGCTGTACTTCTTATGACAGCCTGTGAGAGTGGGCGGGTGCAGAAACCCAAAATGGAAGCACCCCTTCCTTCCCATATAGGTTAAAATCAATGTACACCAAGTATAACATATGTTTCTGCACACAAAAACATTTCTGAAAAAACGTATGCAAACCTGGGTGCCACTGGCAGGGCTGCGGCACACAGGTAATGATACATGTACCCACACAGACCGCCGCCAGCGGCACACTACTGCAAAAAGGGCAATACACTACGTGAAATCCCTAAAGAAGCATTATGCTATCTATCATACATGAAAAAACTTGAGACTCTCGGTTCACATATTTTGATCAAAAGATGTTTAAGCTGCCCACGACTTTAAACCCTGATCTCAAAATCGGGCAGTCCTACACTATCCTTACTTCTCAATAGAGCCAATTCACGGCCTCTCACTGGGTCAACCGACCTCCACATAGAGGTCGGACACCAGCTCAGGTATAACCTACAACACCACCATATAGAGACCACATAGAGGTCAGACACCAGCTCAGGTATAACCTACAACACCGCCATATAAAGACCACATAGAGGTCAGACAGCAGCTCAGATATAACCTACAACACTGCCATATAGAGACCACATAGAGGTCAGACACCAGCTCAGATATAACC
Organism: Phyllomedusa bahiana; assembly: GCA_025379985.1. Lineage (NCBI taxonomy): Eukaryota > Metazoa > Chordata > Amphibia > Anura > Hylidae > Phyllomedusa > Phyllomedusa bahiana. The sequence continues at coordinate 93,939 of JAODAL010008757.1, read as the reverse complement.
TACAACACTGCCATATAGAGACCACATAGAGGTCAGCCACCAGCTCAGGTATAACCTACAACACCGCCATATAGAGACCACATAGAGGTCAGACATCAGCTCAGGTATAACCTACAACACCACCATATGGAGACCACATAGAGGTCAGACACCAGCTCGGGTCACATTACTTTACAGTGAATACAGCACTGATCCAATATAGAAGCAAAATAACCCCTGAAATCAGGGACTCACCGGAGACATCGTATCTGATGCCTTGTTCTCTTCTGAGTCGTTCTTATTCCCTTTTCTTCTGCATCCGGTCCGCATCACCATGGTGACTTGTCCCGGCCACCACTCATCCCTGCAGAAATTACACACAAATTCTTAGAATCCTCAATTTCCAGCATCTCTTTACCTATTCCCACCTCTGTACAAACTACCCGGGGTAGAAGTGCGGGTACAAGCCATAGCTTAGAGGTCGAGTATCCTAAGGGGTTGGAGGTGGGAGAGGACTAACCCCCTGGAGATAATCCCTACAACTATGGCTGCTGCCCTCTCAATTATATTACCAGGTAGGTAGGAAAGGGACCCTAGGTAGGTAGGCAAAATAGGCAAGGTCCCAGGTAACTAGATAGGCCCATTTAGGTGGGTAGACTCTCGCTGGATAAGTTGGTAGGGCCAAACCCCAGGCAGGCTGGGGGGTACCTAGCCACGGTGGGTTAGTAAACAGCCCCCAGTTAGATAAGCAGGCCCCAGTTAGGAAAGTAGAATCGTCTACAGTTTTGGTTGTTTACCCCATTTTCGTAACTGTAGTTGGTGTTGGTGAGTCCCAATTATTTAGGCTGTAGATAGGGGTTTCCCCAGTTAGGTAAGCTGTAGGAGTTGGTCCCTTTATATAGGGTTCAACAGTAAGGGACCCCCTTTATGTAGTATACCCGGCAGTTAGGGCCTCCCTTAAGTAGTAACTGGCATTAGGGCCTCCTTTAGGTAGTATACAGACAGTTAGGGGCTCCTTTAGGTAGTATACAGCAGTTAGGGTCTCCTTTAGGTAGTATAACAGGCATAGGGGTCTCTTTTAGGTAGTATACAGGAGTTAGGGCCTACTTTAGCTAGTTGCAGTAAGTTCAGCCCCCCCTTTAGCTAGTGGCAGGAAGTAGGGCCCCCCCCTTTTGCTAGTGTAGGTAGTCAGGGCCCCTTTTAGTATTTAGGTAGCCAGGGCCCCCTTTAGGTAGTCAGGGCCCCCTTTAGGTAGTCAAGGCCCCCCTTTCGGTAGTCAGGGCCCCCATAAGTAGCCAGGGGCCCCTTAAGTAGCCAGGGCCCCTTTAGGTAGTCAGGGCCCCCTTTAGGTAGTCAGGGCCCCCCTGTAGGTAGCCAGCGCCCCCCTTTAGGTAGTCAGGGCCCCCCATAAGTAGCCAGGGGCCCCTTAAGTAGCCAGGGCCCCTTTAGGTAGTCAGGGCCCCCTTTAGGTAGTCAGGGCCCCCCTGTAGGTAGCCAGGGCCCCCTTTATGTAACCAGGGCCCCCTTTAGTAGTCAGGGCACCCTTTATGTAGCCAGAGCCCCCTTTAGTAGTCAGGGCCCCCTTAAGGTAGTCAGGGCCCCCCTTTAGGGAGTCAGGGCCCCCCCTAAGGAGCCAAGGGCCCCCTTAAGTAGCCAGGGCCCCCTTTATGTAGTCAGGGCCCCCCTTTAGGTAGTCAGGGCCCCCCTTTAGGTAGCGACGGCCCCCTTTAGTAGTCAGGGCCCCCTTTAGTAGCCAGGGCCCCCTTTATGTAGCCAGGGCCCCCTTTAGGTAGTCAGGGCCCCCCTTTAGGTAGCGACGGCCCCCTTTAGTAGTCAGTGGCCCCCATAAGTAGCCAGGGGCCCCCTTAAGTAGCCAGGGCCCCTTTAGGTAGTCAGGACCCCCTTTAGGTAGTCAGGGCCCCCTTAGTCAGGGCCCCCCTTTAGGTAGCCAAGGCCCCCTTTACTAGTCAGGGCCGCCTTTATGAACCCAGGGCTCCCGTTTATGCAGCCAGGGCCCCGTTTATGTAGCCAGGGCCCCCTTTAGGTAGCCAGGACCCCCCTTTATGAAGCCAGGGCCCCCTTTATGAAGCCAGGGCCCCCTTTAGGTAGCCAGGGCCCCCTTTAGGTAGTCATTGCCCCTTTTATGAAGCCAGGCCCCCCTTTAGGTAGCCAGGGCCCCTCTTTAGGTAGCCAGGGCCCCCTTTTAGTAGCCAGGTGCCCCCTTTATGAAGCCAGCCCCCCCCCTTTAGGTAGCCAGGTGCCCCCCCTTTACATAAACCAGGGCCCCCTTTAGGGAGTCAGGGCCCCCTTTTTAAGCCAGGGCCCCCCTTTAAGTAGTCAGGACCCCCTTTATGAAGCCAGGCCCCCTTTACAGTAGCCAGGGCCCCCTTTTGGTAGCCAGGGCCCCCCTTTAGGGTAGATCAGGGCCCCCCTTTATGAAGCCCCGGGCCCCCTTTAGGTAGCCAGGGCCCCCTTTACTAGTCAGGGCCCCCTTTTATGAAAGGCCAGGGCCCCCCCTTTACTAGTCAGGGCCCCCTTTATGAAGCCAGGGCCCCCTTTACTAGTCAGGGCCCCCTTAGATAGTTTAAAAAACAAAACAAAACCACACAAACAGCCACTTACCTGGCTCCGGCTCCCGCCGGATACTGCGGCCCTGCATATGCGGCACAGTGATGTAACGTCACCGCGCCGCCTACGTCAGCAGAGGGGCCGCCGCCTTGGGAGCTTAAGGCCTATGCCTTAGGACTGCCAGGCGCCGGCCCCTTCTGCTGAAGTAGCCAGGGCCCCCTTTAGGTAGTCAGGGCCCCCCTTTATGTAGCAAGGACCCCCTTTAGGTAGCCAGGGCCCCCCTTTATGCAGCCAGGCCCCCCTTTAGGTAGCCGGGGCCCCCTTTATGAAGCCAGGGCCCCCTTTATTAGCCAAGGCCCCCTTTAGGGAGCCAGGGCCCCCTTTCTGAAGCCAGGGCCCCCTTTAGTAGCCAGGGCCCCCTTTATGAAGCCAGGCCCCCCTTTATGAAGCCAGGGCCCCCTTTACATAGCCAGGGCCCCCTTTAGGTAGTCAGGGCCCCCTTTATGAAGCCAGGCCCCCCTTTAAGGTAGCCAGGGCCCCCCTTTAGGTAGCCAGGTCCCCCCTTTCGGTAGTCAGCCCCCCTTTATGTAGCCAGGGCCCCCATTTTGACGCCAGGCCCCCCTTTAGGTAGCCAGGGCCCCCTTTGTTATTCAGGGCCCCCCCTTTTTGAAGCCAGGGCCCCCCTTATGAAGCCAGGGCTCCCTTTACTAGTCAGGGCCCCCTTAGTTAGTCAGGGCCCCCTTTATGAAGCCAGGGCCCCCTTTAGTAGCCAGGGCCCCCTTAGTTAGTCAGGGCCCCCTTTATGAAGCCAGGGCCCCCTTTAGGTAGCCAGGGCCCCCTTTACTAGTCAGGGCCCCCTTAGTTAGTCAGGGCCCCCTTAAGTAGCCAAGGCCCCCTTAGATAGTTTAAAAAAAAACAAAAAACAAACAAACAGCCACTTACCTGGCTCCGGCTCCCGCTCCGGCCGCTCCCCGCCGGATACTGCGGCCCTGCATAGGCGGTGCGGTAATGTGGCGTCATCGCGCCGCCTACGTCAGCAGTAGGGGCCGGCGCCTGGCAGGCTTAAGGTCTAGTGCCTTAGGCCTGCCAGGGCAGTCAGCGGCTACCGGGCCCGGTCTCTGGGCGCTCGGGACGCGGGGCCCGAGCGCTCAGTGACCGGATGCGCGGACAGGCCCCGGGGAGCGGCGGCACTGCCTCTGGGGCCCACAGTGGCTTGGGGCCCACCGGGGTATTCTCCGATCCCCCGACGGCCCAGTCCGAGCCTGCGTGCGGGCACTGGATGCCAGGGAGCAGGAGGGAGAATGGCAGACTCATATCTGCCGGCGGAGATCACTGCCGCCACCGAAGCAGAGACAGGAGCCGGGACAGGTGAGTAAGTTGTGGGGACATTGGAGGACAGCGCCTCAGCAGTAGGGACACAGGCATGAACCATGACACCTCCCCCCAGTTTTCGGGGCGAAGCTGTGCTATTCATTGGTTAAGGGGGACGACTGAATCCACAAAGCGCAAACAGAACCGTCCCCCAAGACCATTAAAAAGACAATAAAATACCGTCCGGACTCTTAAACAGAATCCGGTCGGTATTTTGTGACTGCTATGTAGCGGTAGCATTGCCAGTTCCTATCTTGTGTGCCTCTTTATCTAAAAATGTGGTGAGGCCTCCTGACAGGAGTACTGACAATACTGCTTTAATGGCAGCCTTGAACATAGTACTCCCATCCGGGGCGTAACCACCGGGGTAGCAGACGTAGCAGCTACCCCGGGGCCCGTGTTCTTAGTGGGCCCGGCGCAGCTGATACCGCGTCTGCTACCCTGGTAATGCCGCTCCTGGGCCCACTGGCAACGAACATACTAGTTCTCTGCCGGCGGGCGAGGAGCTGAGGGGCCAGGCGCATACTGCCTCTGAACGTTAAGAGGCAGCGCTGCCCGGAGGTAGCAGAATGGAGCTCCACTCTGCTACTTCCCCTGCCGGCTCTCTGTGATCAAGTGAGCACAGAGGCTGGAGCACGGTGCATTGAGGGAGCGTGGATCGATGTAAATAAGTTATTCATTATTCTACCTGCCCTATAGCCTGCCTAAATAGTCCCCCTGCCTGTCTATAGCCCCCCAGCCTGCCTAAATAGCCCCCTGCCTGTCTATAGACCACTAGCCTGCCTAAATGGCCCCCCTGCCTGTCTATATACCCCCAGCCTGCCTGCAAAGCCCCCCGGCCTTCCAAAATAGCCTGCCTGCATAGCCCCCCTGCCTGCCTAAATAGCCCTCCCGCCTGCCTATATACCCCCACCCTGCCTGCATAGCCCCCCAGCCTGTCTACATAGCCCTCAGCCTGCCTACATAGACCCCCAGTCTGCCTACATAGTCCCCCTAAAGCCTGCCTACATAGCCCCCTAAAGCTTGCCTATATAGCTCTCTAAGTCTGCCTGCCTGAATAGCACTATAGCCCCCGTGAAGCCTGTCTGCCTATGTAGCCCCTATACCCCCCTAAAGCTTGCCTGCCTGACTACTTATATGGGGCTCCTTTAGCTACCTAAACCCTGCCTACCTACCTATATGGCCCCTATAGCCCACCTAACCCCTGTCTACCTGTATGGCTCCCTATAGCTACCTAAACCCTGCCTATATGGGGACTCTATTGCCTACCTACACCTTGCCTATATGGGGCCCCATATAGCCTATCTAAACCCTGCCTGCCTAAATGGACCCAATATAGCCAGGGGGCAGGTGCTGGAAAAGTGAGGATTCAAAGATATTTGTGTCTAAATCTCCAGGGACAAGTGGTCGGGAGATGTCATCATGATGGTCTGGACCGAACGCAGAACAAAAGGAAAAGTCAACGACTTGTCAGAGAAATGTAATCTGTGAGTCACAAGATGTAACTGCATTGTAATGACTTATGTGTCTACAGAGCCTGTGTACACTGGTGTCTACCACTATATGGTCACTGTATGGTGATTATATACAGTCTGCAGAGCCTGTGTACACTGGTATATACCACTTTATGGTCACTATATGGCGGTACTATTGGTCTTTGTGTACTGATCAGTAATAGTGTCGGGGTATTATTCAGTCTCTCGGTGGTGGTAATTTGTGGGCGTGTTCTGGCGGTATAATCAGGTTCCACTGTAATAGCGTTATGGTAATGTTAGTCTTGGTATAGTGGGATTTGTTTGGTAGCAGTATGATGGTGATATGTACGGTGAGGTATTTGCCCCTTGTATTATCTACATTATCTAACAGCATGTCCTGGTAAATGTCCGTGGCCAGGGAGGTGGGTGAGGGGGGAGAGGCCCTGGCTTCTCTAGTTACGCCCCTGACTCCCATATAGATGTTATGCAATTTTTGCTGAAAGGTTGTGATAAAGCACACAAAGGTGCTTCCTCACTAATTAAGACACTGATTAACCTAGCTCTCATTCAAGAACTTCTTCAAATACGGGCAATAAAAGTTCAGTAGTAAGCATATAGTAGAAGAGTGAAGAAATCAGGCGATACCTTTTAGAGACTACCTGAGTATATTTGATGGTGAGCTCTCGAGAGTACTAGCTCTCTTCTTCAGACATGATGTTATAAGAAGAGAGCTAGAACTCTCGAAAGCTTACCAACAAATATACTCGGCCTCTTAAAGGTATTGCCTGATTTCTTCACTCTTCTACTACTTTCTATGGCTAACACGATACAACATTATACTACAGGTAAGCATATACGCTGACATGCCCAAAGGTAACAGCCAAATGCAGCATAGGTCAGGATCTTAATGCCCTAAATATACTGAAATGTGTAGTCAAAGATTATAGCAAAATACACTGTGCTCTTAATGCCTACATGTATGTATACACTGGATAGACACATTACACATATACTGTATACACATACTACATACATGTATGTATACACTGGACATACACAATATACATACTACATACATGTATTTATACACCTACCAGACACACTACACATATTTACACACATTGCATATTAAACACATGCATAAGCACACACACATATACACAGTGTAAACATTGGACAGACACAGAACACATATACAGATACTACACACATGCATTTATATACTGGATGGACACAGTACACATACTGTATAAAGATACTGCACAAATGTATTAACACATCTATAAAACACACAACATATATACACACACGCAATAACAAACCAACACTGATGCTGAAAGTACTGTTAAAACCAGAAGTTTCCATCTACTATATAGAAAGCCTCATCTGCAGGTTTTTCTCACTATCTGACATGAAATCAGAATAAACCTTCCCCGTTTTAGGTCAATTTAAGGGAAATGCTACCAAATACTAATGAAATGTATGTAAACCTTTGACTTTGCAGAAAAGTATTAAAAATGCCTTAAAAATTCTCTCTCCCATTATTCTGGCCTTTGGCAAATATAAATAATTTTGGTTCCTAATTGACCTAAAACGGGGAAGGTTTATTCTGATTTCATGTCAGATAGTGAGAAAAAACCTGCAGATGGGGCTTTTTTACATAGCGTATGTAAACTTCTGGTTTCAACTGTACATAAAACACAGCACACATGTACACACACAGTCCTTATAACCTTTGGCTTTTGTACTACATAGCACTACCTATATTCATCTGATCCCCCGCATTCTGGGCAGCTGCTATTCCTTTTAGTGCGTTACCAGTGGTATTAAACAGCAAAAAGCAGGGACTGGGCACAACATGATCATCTTGCAGGCTGCACTGAGTATCATGTCAAGATAACATGATGGAGAGATAAGAACTCAGCAGAACCTAGAAAGTAAGATTTAAAAAATAAAAGTTTTCATCTGCATTCAGCTAATGTGTGTGAATGCAGGACCTGCTGAAACTATGAAACTTGCTAAGAAGAGGCAAAGTGGGACGTCTGTAAAGATGCTCAAGACGTCATCAGCATAAGCCACAGCAGCTCTGGTTGGCTGAAAGTATAGAGCAGCAGCACAACGTCCGGCTACTGGTAGTTCAGATCTCCATGTGCCATAAGCTGGGCCCCAGCAAAACAGAACAGCACCTCACCTCTTCAAGGTTTTAAACCGATTGCCTGGCGGCAGCAGCATCTGCTTGGATAGCAAAAAAGGAAAAATAGCAATAAGCTAGTAAGGTGCCGCCCCCTCCTTCCTGCCGCCCTATACAACAGCCCATGGGTGTCCTGTTATAAACACGGACCTGGAGACACAGTGTATAATATAATTAATATCAGGGGTACAGTTTGTAATATAATTCATTTCAGGGGGTACAATGTATAATATGCTTAAAGGGGTTGTCTCGCTACAATGATTGGGTTTTAATTAAAAGATCTTTAAAAAACAAGCAGCTTTGCAATATATGTTCATTACAAATGTCCTACTGATTTTGAGCTAGCCCTGTTAGTAGGAGTGCATCAGCTTCTCAATTCTCTATAGCAGCCGACCTGTTGATCCTTATCTTACTGGCTGTCAGGTCTGAATGACTCATCACCTTTGAAGACAGGTCAGAGCAGAGAGCCCCTCCCGCACAGAATGCTTCTGTAGTGGAGGGAGGGGGAAGGAGGACTCTGGCTTCTATGTCCATGCTGCCTGGATTAACCCTGTGTGTGCCTGCTTCCTCCTGCTCTCTACACAGATTGAGCAGAGATGAGGCTGATCAATAGATGTGACAGCAGTGACCCTGTGTGTTACTATAATCATGATGTCTGTGGAGCTGTAACTATAATAATACTATACAGATCAGGGAGGCTTGTGAACAGTTCATGCTGTGCTGTACTAGGGACACATCCTGAGTAACACTTTGCAGCTTCCCTGTGTCTGTTCTGAGAGGGTTTGTTTGTTGTTGCTGGAGATGTGGAGATATGTAAGCTAAGCAGAGGGTATAGGAACACTTGCAGCCCCTCTGTTCTGCTATTAGCACACACAGCTTCACAGACCTCTCTAGGCAGGCACACACAGGGTTAACTCTGGCAGCAATCCCCCTGCCCCCCCCCTACTGTATAGAAGTTACAGGCAGAGAGCTGCCTGTGTGCTGAGGAGAGGGGGGGAAGAGGGCGGCGAAGAGGCAGAGAAGCTAGCACGTCCCTCAATTCAACTCCCATTCACAGACAGAGGCTGAAAGCTATTAATGAGACAACTCCTTTAATTTCTGGGGGTATGATGGGTAATGTAATTCATTTCAGTACAGTGTACAGTTACGGCACAGTGTTTAATATAATTAATTTCGGGGGTATGGTGTGCAATATAATTCATTTTAGGGGGTACAGTGTCTAATATGCTTAATTTATTAAGAGGTACGTTATATTATAATTAATTTCTGGGGGTAGATGTGTAATGTAATTAATTTCTCCACAGTGTACTGTGGGGGTACAATGTGTAATATAATGAAATTCAGGCGGTGCATTGTGTTATATAGATCTTCTTAGAAGGTTCACTATGTTTAGATGTTTCTATATATCTTTAAATGGCAGCAATATATTGATTTAAGAATATCTCCAGACTGTTTTTACTCTTGCATAATGGGGCCTCTCTGCTCCCGTACCAACGTGTCAAACATATATAAATTGCAAGAGTGGTAAAAGTAAAAAACCTTTATTGTAACAACATATCCTTAAAATATGTAACGTATTGTGCAAACAAGTTTGCTACTTGCGTTTTTTCACAGTCTGTAGCAAGCAGTCGGTCCAATTCTAAGTGCATGAATGCATGAACTCCAAAGGCCTTGTTCACACGGCTTAAAATGGGACTGATTCCAGCCGTATTGCATGCCGTATTTGCGCTGCAGTACGGCTCCAATCCATCCCAGTACCTACGGTAATCCACAGTTCTCATAGAGAATCCGCCAGGCGGGGAGAAAGTGACATGCACATCATTTACAGAGTGTACGCGCCGTGAATAATGTGTGTCTATGGGGCTGGCGAGCTACCGCCCCCCCGCCCCCGCTGCACGGCAGCCGGCGTATTTGCGGGGGCGAAATCCATCCCTGCAATTACGCCGGCAATAAGCCGTATGAACCAGGCCAAAGGCATGCAGCTTCACCAAGACGCCAAGTAGTGGAGCATACGAACAGACAGGCGGAGCCGAAAGAGACGTGTGACGTTTCGTGGCTTGTCTTACCCCTTCCTCAAACACGTAATCACACCTTTTATGTAAAATGAATAGCATCACATAATAATGTTAGCACATTTTGTTACATCTTACCAATTTAAAACCAGATGTACTAATTCATTCAAAGAAACACTAAATTCAAATTCTCATTCATACCGGCTGGGGCAAGATTGTTAAGTCTAAATATCCAGAAAGCCTCTCTTTGGAGAAGCCGTATCTCTAAACTCTCTGTAGATTTAACTATCACCTCCTCTAGTATACACCATCGGAGTTCTGTTACTGCATGATTGTATTCCTGGAAATGTTTGGCGACTGTGGTCTCACCAAACCTTCTTTTGTCACTATTTTCTATTGTGTTTTGAGTTTGCATATTTCGTATAGTGGATCATGTTCTGTAATCCTCACTTTAATCTGACGGGATGTTTGCCCCACGTACCCTTTGCCACAAGGACACTTTAAGAGATAAATTACGCCTTTAGAATTACATGTGTAAAAGCCTTTAAATTGAATTCTAAAACCTTGTGTTGGATGCGATATATGCGGCCCTTTAATAATAGAATTATAATTACAGCAGCCTAGGCATGGAAAAGTTCCTTTCCGCCTAGTGATTAGTGTGCTTTGCTGTCTATCGGTAGTATCCATTAACTGGGATGATACAATAGCCCTTCCCACAGTATGACCTTTCTGATAGACAAATTGTGGCATGTCTACAAACACTTTACCATATTTCGAATCTCTGGATAAAAGGTACCAATTTTTTGATGGTATTTTTAATGAGCTTACTATGTGTGTCAAAAGTACTAAGATATATAAGGCGCTCGTCTTGATCCAGTTGCCTAACCTCTATCGCTATTTTTTCTAATTCCTCCTTACAGTATCCTCTGGCAACAAATTTATCAATAAGCAATTTCTCTTTTTCAAGGTTTTTTACTTTTACCACTCTTGCAATTTATATATGTTTGGCTAGATGTTTCTATATTCCACTTTTATTTTCTGCCATCTGCTGTGGATTACATTTTTAAGAGTAGTCATGAGTCATAAAATATTTTCTTCCCGATATGGGAGGGCGGGCACTGCATGTGGGCTGGTTGGGTTTCAGTGCCATGAGCCCTTTGAAGTCCCAGTCTGGCAATGTTCATGCCCCCTGGTGAGAATTGAGACAACGCCCGAACAGGACTGGGACAAGGTATTCTAGAGCCCTAGGCAAATAAGGCATATACCCCACCAGTGAAAAAATACCTCCTTGTGCCCCTTCCATTCTGGGATGAAGTGGCGCCATAGGCGGTTGCCTACATTCATCTACCCGTCGTACCGGCCCTGTGCTTGAATGTTCCAGCCATGTAACTTGTTTTGTAGTGTGTGAGGCAAGGACACTGCATGAGCTTTGATGGCCTATGAGTGATGAGCAGATACTGGTCTTGTAGTGTGCAAGGAGATGGGCAGCCAAAAAAGATGCTGGAACACAAGAGATATAGAGCAGTGAGACTGCTGACTGGATCATGGAGAAAGGGCGCTGCATAATTCCAGTGGGTGAGAGGGCAATGGGAATAAACCTTGCTACCAACAGAGATGCGGGTGTGAACTCTTGACACAGGAGATGAGACATCAGACAGAGAGAGCAGCCGATGATAGAAGTGTAACATCAGAATCACCAGTGTTAGTGGAGCACAGAGACTTTCTGACAATGTGTTCTGTGACAATTTGTGATAATTACCATGCAATCGCTACCGAGCCCTGCAGCCTAAGGGTGCCCAAAGGCCCCTCTGCAGCATAAGAGGACAGCAGTATTATGAATGGCACATGGTAGGTGGGGTCCTTTTCAAAGATTTTGCTCTGGGGGCCAAGGACCTATAAAGGAGTTTTCATATCTGACTATATCACAGCCAGCTTCAGACTCCTACTTCCTGTTCAGGCTGTGAGCGGTTCTACAGCAGTAACTCACATTTCAGCCCTGCTATTTCTAGCTGGGTCTTTTAGAGGGACATTGGTCATGGAAGGGTCTAAAGGGTCTAAAGGGCTCTAAAGGGTTAAAGTTTGTTAGGTAAGAAAGATAAACAAGTTCCTGTGCTGCTGATAGGACACAGCAGGGAGTGACATCACCATTCGGTCACTGCTAGAGAAATGGCAGAGAGAGGTGGTTGGTAACCTAGGAAAGCTTGTGTACACAAGCAGGAGATAAGAACGGCTCTAGTTCGAAATGAAAGCAAAATCAGAAAAGCAGAGTATTTGATCATAGTCTTTATTTACTCTTGCCTACATGCTTAAAGCTAATCAATGTGGTGAGACAATCCCTTTACATTACGCCTCTGTTCCCACAAGAGAACTACCAGCTGCAACTAATGAGTTAAATTTGTGCCTTCAAGTAGGAACCACCAAGCATTGTGAGCTTCTATGTATTTTCCTTATAACTGCTTCATACTGTATCTCTATTGATACCACTAAAATACCTGCCAAAACATTAATGATATATAGTTTTATTGAAAGTATACACTAATAAAATAGAAATGTAATAAAGATGGTAACAGATCACCCATAGAAAAATACACACAGAGAGTATGGGGTACCCAAATAATAATATACTAGGAGTAATGTTCTGGAAATAAATAGAGACAAAGGTCGTCATATGTGAAAACAGTCTTGGTCTAAGACTTTCTTTGGTACAATAGCAACCAATCAGAGCTCCCCTTTAGTTTTTTCAGCACAGTGTATGAAATAATAGCAGGGCTCTGGTCTTATCGTGTTTTATCTTAATAAAATCTTGATATTACTTTATGGTGTTTAGTCCTCAGTTCCTTTTCCTGTTTGGATTCATATATGAATTCTTGAGTGACACTGCCATTCTATTTTGTTATTTGGAGAAATGTTGTTTGGAGGTATAGGGTGCTATCACGTTTATACCTAGCCAATGTGTCCCTTACGGGCCTTTTTTGTGTTAGGGTGCTTTCACACGGTGCGATTTGGATGCGTTTTTTTGGATGCGTTTTTTGTGCAGGAAGGAACAGCAATTAATGTTGTACATTGTTGCACAAAAAACGCATCCAAAAAAATGCATCAAAAACGCACCGTGTGAAAGCACCTTTAAAAGAAAGTTTTAGAACTAGACAGTTTTCATTCATGAGGCCCAAGGTGCATAGCGAAACGCATGTTGGGGCTACACACAGCGATTTGGGATCCCTTTACTTTATTGGAATATCTCTATATGTTCAGGTTTGTCATATTTCTATGTATTTGTTATTATTTCCTGACATCACTTTTAGTATATTGTTACTTGGGTGCCCCATACTATCTGTGTGTATTTTTCTATGGGTGATCATCATTATTCCATTTCTATTTTATTAGTGTATACTTTTCAATAAAGCTATATATTATTAATATTTTTGCAGTTATTGCACTGTTCTTTTGGGTGGTTTTCACATGTGTACATGCTGCTCTTTTTAGTTGTGTTGCCCCATATGTTAGTTGGTGTTATGTATCTCTATTGAGTAAAGTTTTCCCGAGTTTACAAGCAATGAAGCTTGGGCATTTCTTGCTGTGCCATCTCCTGAGCCAGGCAGTCAGCAGTCCGTCTATCGCAAAGCCACCAGCCCCCCCTCTCCCCTCGTAACATTTATTGGACACCGCTTTCCTCCATGTGAATATGATCTCAGACGCACTGCAGCATGCTCGCTTCCCGGCTGGCAAAAGACCCAGGAGGAACCTGACACAAGCGATGCTGCAGGAGCAGAAAGATGCCTCTGGTCTAAAGTGGGACCATGCACAGACCAACAGCTGGAAAGGGAGCAGGACCAAACCAGCCAGTATGCCGCTCACCATGAGGCGGATATCTGATACCACAGTAGTCACTAGACCACGATGAGACCAAGAATTCCAATGCAATTTGCTGGCTGAGCAAAAGAGTTCTTGAAGAGACAGTGGGCCATAAGCTACAGGGGTAGGCTTGGACTGGCCGACAGGGGAACAGGGAAAACCCCCGATGGGCTCCTGAGCATGGCAGAACTGGAGTTGTTTTTTAACTTCATAAATCCTTGGGAGAGGCAGAAAAGCAGAGAAAGTGGCAAAAAGCAAGAGGGAGAGTATAGGAAAGATGTACAGGGTGGGCTCCTAAAATAAACTCCACCGTTGGGCCCAGAAACAGCTCTACTGGTCGGTCCCTAGAGTCAACTACACCTGTGAGCCCTAGCCACCCCAGACCGACACTGTCCAGGGGTCTGGTGAAAGGTGGTCACAGGGCTGAATTTAGATCTGCACCAGGATGGGGGGTTTTGGGGCAGAGTTCCCATTTAAAATGGTTGGTATAGGGTCCTGCACCTTATAGTTATGCCCCTGTCCCCCTGGCACTGTATTTCTGACACTTGCTCCACCCTGATGATGCAGTTACTGTGCGCCATGTAGGACTATGAAGAAAGCACCACCAGCAGTGAGAAGGAATTGCAGGTGCTGAGACGGCTGGGGGATTATTTCATCTCAGCCTCTGGGGCATCAGAAAATGTGAATAAAAACTCAGTGAAGTTAACGAGGATCTGTAAATAAGGAATTAATTATTGTTACCATTGCCCGTAGTAGCAGTACTTACCACGAGATGGCAGCATCCCCATTCATATATTTTAACTTGGCGTTATTCATGGAAAGAGGTAACCACATGTCAGACATTCACAGGATTTCCTCCAAATATTCTCTAATTGTCTCATAGCCCATTGCCCACCCCATATTGTCACTTGTGCTGCACAGAATGGAGAGGTGGCCAAACATGTACCGTTCTTTCTGTTAATTTCAATGGAAATTCTGAGTACAGCTGGGAACACAGCATGTCCCGGGTCCTGAGGGTGCTGGAGATGCCGCCAGTTAGGCCAATAGGAGGACAATACAATGTTTGATATCACTGAGAGGCCTTTTTTCACCATGAGCTGAATGTTTCTTTAAGCAAACATTTATCAACTAGATTTCGATTCTATATATGCTAACAAGAAAATTTGCAAAGCTAAAAAGAATAAAATTCAATAATTTTATTAGTATACAGCAAAACATAAAAAATGAGTTTATATAGTAAAAACATACAAAAATAATTTAGAATAATAATCCAGAAAGCTAATCTTTTTAGTACACAACCCCTTTAGTGACAGCCCTGATGCTATATGCAATTACTATGCTGCCCATATCTGAGACAATTAGGGGGAGCTCACGTGGCGTATTGGGGCATGCACAGGTACGCACCACAAAACTTGTTTGTTGCACTGCTGAAATTACGTGCTTGCAAGTGCGTAATTTCAAAGCGATGGCCCAAAGGAGATATCTACCTCCAAAACGTAATTATTTGACGGGTATATACACCTGAAAGTACTGACGTGTCAGTTCTTTTCAGATGTGCAAAAATATGAGAGTAAAACACGCATCGTTTGATTTTACATTAGTCTGTAAGAAGCGTACCTGAACATTGTCTTAGGTGTATTTAGGCATAAAATATACGCAAAAATATGAACCAATATACAACGTGAGAACTCACTCTTAGTCCCCCCAAGGGTTCACATATGGTTCACTGCAGGACCATATCAGTCTGCATACAGCTAATATTCCTTTGCATGGATAGAATGCAGAGATATTGATGCCGACCACAGTAAATGTTATTTAAGATAATAGTGTTTTACCCCTTAAAGGAGTTTTATCGTTTGAGCTGCTCGTGCTGTTCTGCTAATTCTCTGAGATTGAGTTTGAAATCCAGAGGCGTGTCTCTCCTGTCAGCAGGCGTGTCTCTCCTCCCAGGAGGCGTGTCTCTGCTCACTGAAGACCTGTGACATCATCATTCTGGGTTAGGCAGTAGAAGCAGAAGGTTGTCTGGATAGAACAGCTCTGTAGCCCCCTGCATGCTTATGTCTGCAGCCTTCAGGCTCCACAAGCAATTGTTATATATCTTAGTTTACACACAAATTACACTTAAAGCCAGCAGCTGTTACTTCTAGTGGTGTTCACCCAAATTGTACTGACAACAGGCAGAGATCTTTACTCAACTACAAATGTCAGCTTCAAGTAAAGATCTCTGCTTGCTGTCAGTGACATGTAAGTGAAAACAATGGGGGGGAGAAGCAATCAGCTTTGAGAGAAGACCCTGCTCAACCTATAACTAGCTCGGGATCGTGGTGCAGTGGTAGAGTTTTAGCATTACAAGGAAGGGTTTTGTAGGTCTAGTCCCTCACAGAGTATTCCCCCCCCCCAAATTCTACACATATGTAGAGAGACCTAAAATATATATGTCAATCTCTATAATGATATATACACATACATAGCTCCCCTATGTCATGTCTCATCCCCCAGAGTATATGCATTGTATCACATATGTTGGAAGTGCTTGGTGTGACTGCAAGGATAGGACACTATATAGGGGAGCTTTGTGTGCGTATATAAATAAAATTATAGATGTCTACACATATATTTTCATATCTTTACATAAGTGTACAATTTATAAAAGAAACAAAAAAACAACTGATGGGGCTTGAACTCCCAACCTCTCGCTTGCAGAGCTGATCAGCTAAGCACTAGACTACACAGACAGCTTGCGCAAAGACTGTGTTGAATCCTTATGTTATACACTACAGATGATGATGTCATAAGGAGGCGGGGCTTGCATTAGATCTGAGGAACAGAACGCCCTCTTTTCAAAGTTGCAGCTTAAAGGAGTTGTCTCATTACAAGCTTTCAGCCTACCTCAGTGTCTGGCAGCAAAGGATTTTTGAATTCAGGGGCGTGCTTCTTGTCTGTCTCTTCTCCTCCCTCTTCCCCCCTCCCCTCAGCACACAGAAAGCTCTCCTCCATAACTTCTATACAGCAGGAGGAGGGCGAGGGGGTTTTCTGCCAGGGTTAACCTTGTGTGTGCCTGCCTAGGTCTGCTGCAGGCTGCTGAATCACAGCTGAGTCAGGAGACAGGAGAGGGCTGATCTATGAGTGTGGAGAGGTCTGTGAAGCTGTGTATGCTAATAGCAGAGCAGGGGGATGCAAGTGTTCCTATACCCCCCTGCTTAGCATAAACATCTCCACATCTCAAGCAACAACAAACAAACCCTGTCAGAACAGACACAGGGCAGCTGTGAAGTGAGTTACTATACTCAGGATGTGTCACTAATACAGCAGAGCATGAAGCGTTCACATGCCCCCCGGATCTGTTCTATTAGTATAGTCAAAGCTACACAGACACATCATGATTATAGTAACACACTTCACTGCTGTCAGCCTCACCTCTGCTCTCCTCAATCTGTGTAGAGAGCAGGAGGGAGCAGGCACACACAGGGTTAATCCAGCTACAAAGACACAGAAGCCAGAGCCCTCCCCTTCCCTCCACTACAAAGCATGCTGTGCTGGAGGGGCTCTGTGCTCTGACCTGTATTCAGAGGCTGATGAGTCACCAGGGCTGGCAGCCAGTGAGATAAAGATCAACAGGTCAGCTGCTATAGGGATTTCAGGAGCTGATGCACTACTACTAACAGGGATAACTCAAAATCAGTAGGAAATTTGTAATGAACATATATTGCAAAGCTGCTTGTTTTTTTAAAGATCTTTTAATTAAAACCCAATCATTGTAGCGAGACAACCCCTTTAAGGACTGGATCTGTGAGGAGGTGAATCAACCTCTTGCCAAAAGCCCTTTAAACAGCCAGTAATTGCACAGATCATTCACCTAGAGCTGAGAGATGTACATAGAGCCAGCAGACCTTGGTTTCACTATCGATTTTAACAGCTCAGAGGGGAGTAAACACAGAGTGTGCAGGCAGCCAATCACAGCGCAGGGGGCGTGGCTGGGGCATTTCCTGTCTAGGGGCATATCCCAACATGCTGAATGAAATGCCAGCCAGCCAATCACAGTGCAAGGGGCGTGTCTAGGGTGCTGGATCCGACCAGGGGACGTGGCCGACCAGCAACAGCAGAAATAGAACACAGATTTACAGAAAAGCTTATATCTGCTAAACCAAGTAACTGAGGTAATGCAACCCAATTACAAAAGTGCTTATTTTTACTGTCCCCATAATCTGAGACATGATCTTTGTAACGATAAAACCCCTTTAATCCTTCTATTACTTTCAACCAGGTATCACTGCTACTTTAAGAGTGAGGCCCCCAATTTACATATCTGGGATCAAAGTCTCTTTTTCCTTGAATGATTCCATGTCATGAACATTCACCTACTTCTTCAGCTTGTACAAGAGAAAACCATGGGCTGGGAAAAATGACGCCTGTCTGTGATGGAAGCATGAGCTTAATTAAAATAGTTCTACTCCCCCAAATTGTGTATGTGTTCCTGAGTTCCTCCCATCCCCCTGTATGCTAGCTACAGAATTTTCCATGAATTTGATGTGATCCTTTGTTCCACGGTTTGCTATAACCCAGGGACGTAACTAGAATTAATGGAGCCCCACAGCAAAATGAGACTGGGCCACACCAGCTAATGACAGGAAACAGAAACAGCAACATAAGTAGCAATAATTAACAGTATATAAATAATACTGTAACATATCAGAGAACCCAGCCATGATTGCAGAAGCGTCTAAAGGGTTAAACAGCAGGGAACGGAGCTGGCTCTGTTTCCTGCTATTACCGGTGGGTGTCAGCTGCAATTAGCAGCCAGCACCCACCTTCTATGTAGCGGGATTACTGAGCAAGCTACATAGGACCTTAACTGCACCATATCTTCACATACTTACATAATGTGTCTGTAAGGGGTTAAAGAGGCTCTCCAATTCAATTCAGATTATCTTTACATGCTAGAAAGATCACTTAAAAATAAGATAATTATAACGTGTCCCCTGCTGAGAAAATCAGTGGGGAAATCTGGCAGTAAGTGTAAATTGGCCTACAACACCACCAAAGGGGAAATAAAGGATTACATCTTGCATATTCATATCAATGAGTTGTTTGTTTTGTAGTGCAGAAGAGGCCCTCCAGACCAGGAGACCCTCTTGTTACTACTCTACAGTAGGGCCCAGAGGATCCTGAGCAGATGACCACTTCTATTAACTCCAAGGGCGGCATGTATGAAATTTGCTGTTTAAATGCCAAATTTCATGCGGATCATAATAGCATAGAATGCGCCTGATTTATTAACCCGCTGTACTGCGGGTCATAAAGTGCTAGGACGACATTTCTGGCTCAGGTAAACCACTTCAAAAGTGCTCTACTTGTTCCAGCAGTAATGCGCCTAGAATTGCCGTAGCGAAGCTATAAATCTTTAGCTGCGTACGGTTCTAGTGTGCTCAGCCTCCTGTTCGCCCCCCAAAATCAGGCGCATAACAAAGTGCCGCGTGCTCTCTGTAATGCGACTGATACTGGTGTATGGGATGGATTTTAGTAATGCGAACGGGACTGTGCCTGATGTCGGGCTGAAAATATGCAGCCCCATTCATACATGTCCCCCCAAATTCTCTTATAAAGTATATGGAAACTTTTTTTCCAAACTAAACAGTACTGTCCCTGTATGGACATTGAAGACATATTGATCCTATATTTGTGTCATACAGTTTTCTAGGGATCTCTTATAGTTTACACCTAAAAAAACTCTGCCCCGAATGCAGCTCGTAGAATCTATTCCAGTTGCCTTTCATTAATTTCTTTGCCCGAGAAGCTACCTATGTGTCAGCCAACGATACTGTCCCCCATAAAAATCCAAATGAACCACTTCATTTCGGCACCAGAAGAGTATGCAGTGAAGGGGTTAATGCAGGTAATTCAGACCTGTAGCCTATATGCCAACAGATACTAAAAGCAGAATAGCGCTTAATTTTTAGCGCCTCCTAGAAACTAAGGTTATAGGGGTTTTCATAGAGCCTGCTCACCACAGCCAGCTTCAGGCTCCCATTTCCTGTTCAGTCTGTGGGCGGGTTTACAGCAGTGACTGACATTTCAGCTCTGCTATTGCTAGCTGAGCCTGTTAGACAGACATTGATGATGAAGGGGTTTAAACAGCAGGGCAAAAAAACTAAAGAGCTCTAAAGGGTTCAAGTTTGTCAGTACGAAACATATACAAGCTCCTGTGCTTCACCATCTCCTGTGACATCACCATCTCACCCAACTCAACTAGTACAGACAGATGTGTTCGGTATCCTAGAATTCAATATGTAAACAAGAAAGAGATAAGCCCTGCTCTAACTTTAAAATTATGCGAAATCAGAGCAGCAATGAATTTGGTAATAATCTTTTATATACCTTTGCCTACATGTTTGAAGCTACTCAGGATGATGGCAATACTCCTTTAAAACCTTTAGCTTAAAGAGCGCCTATGTCATTAGCAAATCAGATTATTTCCCTCAGCATTACAGGGAAATAGGTTTTACATTCACATAGCCAGAAATAGGTCACAATCTGCTGAGATGCCTTCTGTGGTAGATACTAACAGTGCGGGAGGAGCTGAGGACATGGTTGTACAGGGTTAATCTGAGTTTCTCACTGTACGTACACTGCTACAGGCATAGTACACTGTCTGACAGGGTTTACCTGTTGCTTTCAGTCTCTTCTTCTATAGCACACAGGCATCCACCATGAAGATAGCAGCACAGATTTCCTCAGTGTAAACATGCTCCAGACTTACAGGCTCTCCACTTCAGAGTAGACTTGCCCAGCTTAGAAGCAGGAATTCTTACAAAGCTGTCAACATAGTGATCCATCAAGCAGCCCAAAACTGACCATAGGGAAAACCCGGGGCTTTTTCCCCCGGCGGGGCCGCGGCGCCCGGGGCCGCAGGGCCGGCTCGGATCGCACGCCGAGGGGGGACGTTTTTCCCCCCCGGGGGGCCCCGAGTGCCGGCACCGGGGTCTGGGGCGCGCTACGGGGCCCGCAATGGTCGATCAGCGCCCGGGACCCCTGTGGGGGGGGCCGAAAGCCCCCCCCCCACATGGCTGCACGGCCGGGTCACTACCCCGCCAGCAGCCTCATGGCCGCCGCCCCGCACCACGCGGGGCAAGCACCCAAGGCGAAAACTGGGTCTACTGATCCCTCGCTCACTCCCAGGAGCCAGGGGGAGGGCGCGATGCGATGACGTCATCCGCGCCTGCTCCGCGCCCCCCTCTCTGCAGTGAGCGGGCCCCCCGCTTCCGGGAAAGAAAAGGAAGGGAGGGTGCAGCCGGTCCTGGTGAGTATTCTTTTTTTTTTTATTTTTTTTTTTTTGTTTTTACTGTCCCTGGCTGCCCATAATTGCCCGCCCCGCTACCTATTTACAGCCCTGCCCTGGCATATACAGCCCTGCCCGGGTACCTAATACACCCCCGCCCTGGCTACCCATAAAACCCTCCCTTGCTACCTATAACAGCCCTCCCTTTCTACCTATATACACCCACCCTGGCTACCTATATAAAGCCCCGCCCCGGCTACCTAAAATTTCAGCCCGCCCCGGCTACCTAATAAAGCCCTGCCCGGCTACCTATAACAGCCCTGCCCCCGGCACCTAATACAGCCCTGCCCTGCTACCTATTAAAGCCCCCGCCCTGGGTACCTATAAAACACCCTGCCCTGGGTATTACAGCCCTGCCCTGGCACCTATATAAGCCCGCCCTTTCTACCTATAAAAGCCCTGCCCTGCTACCCATAACAGCCCTGCCCTGGCTACCTAAATACACCCCCACCCTGGGTACCTATAAAGCCCTGCCTGGCTACCTATATACACCTGCCCGGGCTATATACACCCTGCCCGCTACCTATAAAAGCCCTCCCTGGCTACCTATATACAGCCCTGCCCAGGGTATTACAGCCCTGCCCTGCTACCCAATACAGCCCTGCCCTGGCTTTCCTATATAAAACCATGCCCTCTACCATATAAAGCCCTTCCCTGGCTACCTACATACACCCGCCCGCTCCTATATACACCCCCGTCCCCGGCTACCTATATAAAGCCCTGCCCTCTACCTATATAAGCCGCCCTGGCACCCCAAAAGGCCCGCCCTGGAACCTATAAAAAGCCCTGCCCGGCTACCATATAAAGCCCTCCCTGGCTCCAATACAGCCCTGCCCTGGCCCACCTAAAATAAAGCCCTCCCCCCGGCTACCTATATAAAGCCCTGCCCTGGCTACCTAATAAACCCTGCCCCGGCAATACACCCTCCCTGGCTACCCAAAATAAAGCCCTCCCTGGCTACCTATATACAGCCCTGCCTGGCTACCTTATCAACCCCCCTGGCACCTAATAAACCCTGCCCTGGCTACCTAATAAAAAGCCCTGCCCTGGGTACCTATAGAAAAACCCGCCCTGCTACCATATAAAGCCCTGCCCTGGCTACCAATGATGGGGCCCTGCCCCCGGCATATGAGCCCTGGCCCCGGTGGGGTAATAACCCTGCCCCGGCTACCTATAAAAGCCCTGCCCTGGGTTATAATGCCCTGCCCTGCTCTTACCCTGCCCGGCATATAGCCCGGCCCCGCTACCTATACCCTGCCTGGCTATATGAAGCCCTGCCCGGGGTGCCTATACCCTGCCCGACTGCCCCAAACCCTGCCCTGGCTGCCTATACCCGCTCTGGGTCCTAAATACACTGCCCACCTATAGCGCCTTTAATAGCCCTGCCTACTTATACACGTCCTGCCTGCCTATATGTCCCTGTCCTGTCCCCCGTCTGCTATAATTGGGCCCGTCTGCCTGTATACGGCCCTGCCTGCCTGCAACTGTCACTGGCCGCCACTTATCTTTATTTTTTAATTTCTAATTTTCGGTTAAAATAAAGCGTTTGGGGAAAATTTTAAGAAAGTCAGAAAGAAGGGGCTAAGATGTTTGTTTTAAATTCTCAGGGGCGATAGTGACCACTAAAAGAACACTGCAGCTGTACTGGACAGGAGAAAGAAATTGGAAAAAGAAAAAAAGGAAACGCCATGGAGGTTTTGCCAGAAGGGGAAAGAAAAGGAGAAGAAAACAACTTCCTCAAGATGACGTTCCCGGGGGATCCCGCTGCCAGGGGTCATTTTACTTCTTGTTAATCAGGGGTTTCTCTGCCCCACTGTTTCTTTTTTTACTTGTTGTAGGGGCTCTCACACGGGGCGGTTTTGGTGCATTTTTTTTAGTTTTTTTATTTTTTGCAGAAAATTTTAGCTAAAAATGCTTTTCCTTTTCTACACAAAATGCACCAAAAACGCTCCGTGTGAAAGCAGCTTTATAGTGTAGTTTATTTTAGAAAGTGGTGAGGTGCGGATATTGTATGTGGGCTGCTGGGGGCTTAGTGCCAGGGCTGATTTTTATTCCCAGTCCTGCCCTGCCATCAAGATATGAGGACTTGGCTGACTTCAGTCTAATTTTGCAAAAGGGGCAATGCTTTTTGTATTTATATTTTAGTCTTCTATTACTTTATAAGGTTCTCTGCAGGTGATAGGTCCTCTTTAAGGCTTGGTAGATCTATCAGCTGCCTGCAACCTCTATGGCTCTGCAGAGATCATGACTGGAGCTGGACAAACAGGATTTTATTTGCTGTTATAGATAATAGACCCTTCATAACATTTTAGAATTGATTTGCCATGTGTCAGGGTTCGTAGTAGTGGATCCACTGGACCACCACAAGCGATGGTCTTAGCCACGCCAGGGAGCAGAATCTAAGTAGGTCACGGTATTCACCAGAGCCCGCCGCAAAGCGGGATGGACTTGCTGCGGCGGAAGTCTACCAGGCCGCTACTCCTGACGTGACTTGCTTGCGGTGGCAGCCGAGGTTTAGCGTGGTACAGAATCGTCAGGCAGGTTCGTAGTCGGGGACAGGCGGAGAGGTCAGGACAGGCGGCAAAGGTTCGTGGTCGAGGGACGTAGGACGTAGGTACACGGCAATCTGGACAGGCTCAGGAAACGCTTTCTCAATAGTCAATGGCACTAAAGATCCGGCGGGGATGTCCCGGAAGGAACTACCTTATATAGGGTCAGCAACCGGCAATAACTAATTGCCGGGGCGCTGGCCCTTAAAATTTAAGGGAGCCGGCGCACGCGCGCCCTAAGGAGCGGGGACGCGCGCCCTGGCCGGCAGAGAAGTCGCGGGGATGCAGGAGTGCGGTCAGGTAAGTTGAACTGTGCAGGGGAGCGAGTGCGCCCGCGGCCCGATACGCCGGGGGAACGCCAGAAGCCCGAGTGCGCCCGCAGCCCGACCAGGGGGCTGCGGGAGCGTTCGTGACACCATGTCAGTAGGTGGCCAGCTATAACATATCTTAGAATTGTCGAGATTTGTTAGTAATGGCATCTCAAATATGGTATAAATTATGTGAAATAAGTATTTGATCACCTACCAACCAGCAAGAATTCTGGCTCTCACAGACTTCTTAGTTTTTCTTTAAGGGTGCTTTTACACAGAGTGTTTTTGCTGCATTTTTAATGTTTTTTTGTGCAAAAAGGCACAGCAGTTAAGGCTATAGGCATGTTCACACGGCTTATAATGGGCCGTATTTCGGTCCGTAATTACGCGCCGAAGTGCGCCAATTACGGGCCGAAAACGGCCCATTCATTACGGTAATTCACAGCTCTCATAGAGAACTATGGATTACGTCTCTTCTCCCCGCCCGCGAAGCCGCCGGGCGGGGAGATAATTGACATGTCCCTTTCTAGCGGCGTATACGCGCCGCTAGCAGTGATAGTCTATGGGCCGGCGAAGTGCCGGCCCCCTGCTTACTCCCCCGCTCCCTCCCCCGTCCACACGGCGTAATTGCGGGGCGTAATTACGTCCCGCAATTAAGCCGTGTGAACATAGCCTATGTCTACACTGCATCGGCCAAAAAACGGCCGTTTTTTCTCTGATGCAGGACCGCGGTTTTTGTCACGCTTTGTACAAAAACCGCGGTGGGTTCTTGTTTTCCTGACGTCGCCCATACAATTGTATTGTATGGGAAGACGGTAAAAAAACGAGAAGCGTTGGCATATTATACAAAATGATGAGCAGAGAAAAGACGAGCTGTGTAGACTGCAGTTCGTCTTTCCTATTGCCGTCTATGGGGCCACAGGAACGATCGTATCTTCGGCGCTTTTAAAAAACGAAAAGCGCCAAAGATATGATCGTTTTCCTGTGCAGTGTAGACATAGCCTAATGCTGTACATTTCTGCACAAAAAAAGCATAACAAAATGGACCAAAAACGCTCTGTGTCAAAGCACCCTTAGAAGCCCCCCTACTTTGCATTCATTACATGTATTAATTGCACCTGTTTGAACTAGTTACCTGGATAAAAGACATCTGTTCACACAATCACACTCCTCAGACAGCTCTTTGGTCTTGGACATGGTAGAGAGGTTAAAGACCAAAGAGCTGTCTGAGGACACCAGGAACAAAATTGTAGACCTGCACAAGCCTGAGATGGGCTACAGGACAATAGACAAGCAGCTTGGTGAGAAGGCAACAACTGTTGGCGCAATTATTAGAAAACAGAAGAAACACAATATGACTGTCAATCTTCCTCGGTCTGGGACCCATGCAAGATTTTGCCTCGTGGGCAGGGGCGTAACTAGAGAAGCCTGGGCCCCATAGCGAACTTTTGGATGGGGCCCCCTAACCCCATCGCCCCTCCCCCTTGCCCACCTCCCTGATAACGAACATTTACCAGGACATGCTGTTAGATAATACAAGGGTTGAATACATCACCATACATATCACCATCATACGGCTACCAAACAAATCCACTATACCATAACCAATATTACCAATAACACTAATTAATAGGAATCTGATTATACCGCCCAGAACATGACCACAAAGTGACTGAATAATACCCCTACACTATTACTGATCAGTACCAAAGACCAATACTGCCGCCATTTTGTGACCATATAGTGGTATATAACAGTTTACACAGGCTCGGGCAGACTGTAAAATAACCACCAAAACAGTGAGAATATAGTGGTTAGACACCAGTGTACACAGGCTCTGCAGAACTGTATATAACCACCATACAGTGACCCATATAGTGGTAGACACCAGTGTACACAGGCTCTGCAGACTGTATATTACCTCCATACAGTGACCATATAGTGGTAGATATCAGTGTACCACAGGTGCTTGCAAATAGTTTACTTACATTTAGGCCTCACAGTGGCGTCTTGTATCAGGAGTCGTTCACTTTCCCTTTTCTTCTCTATTTCGGGTCCATACCTCCATGATGACTTCCTCCGTCCACCACTCGTTCCTGTAGAATTTACAACACAAACACCTGAGACTCCTCACTTTTTTTTTTATAATTTCCCAACTGAGTTCCCCCTCCCCCCATTTTAACCAAACTCCCCATTTATAATGGCCCAAATGGTAAGAATTACCCCGGTTATTATGGGGCACCCCAGTCGGTATGTAGGGACAAACGGGACCCTGGGCGGTAGCCAGGTAGCTTGGCACCCACCCGGGCAGTAGCAGGGGAGAAATAGGCAGCTTCAGGCCCCCGGGCGGTAGCTTAGGGTTCCATGTAGATTAGAATGGGGGCCCCCTGTAGCTTAGGGCCACCCCTTATGTAGAATGGGCCCTCTGTATTTTAGGGCCCCTTATAGGCAGGGAATAGTCCCCCCCGTAGATTAGGGCCCCCTTGTAGGGAGAATAGTTCCCCCCTCCGTAGATTAGGGCCCCCTTGTAGGGAGAATAGTCCCCCCCCACCCCACGTAGATTAGGACCCCCCTGTAGGAAAATAGTTCCCCCCAGTCATTTGAGCCCCTTGTAGGCATAGTACCCACCCTCTAGTTATTAGGGCTCCCTGTAGGCATAGTCCCCCCCCCCCCCACAGTTAATAGGGTCCCCTGTAGGTATAGTCCGCCCTCCCCCAGTAATAGGGCCCCCTGTAGGCATATTCCCCCCCACAGTTACCAGGGCCCCCTGTAGGCATATTCCCCCCACAGTTAATAGGGCCCCCTGTAGGTATAGTTCCCCCCCCCAGTAATAGTGCCCCCTGTAGGTATAGTTTCTCCCCCCCCCAGTAATAGTGCCCCCTGTAGGTATAGTTTCTCCCCCCCCCAGTAATAGTGCCCCCTGTAGGTATAGTTTCCCCCCCCCAGTAATAGTGCCCCCTGTAGGTATAGTTTCCCCCCCCAGTAATAGTGCCCCCTGTAGGTATAGTTTCCCCCCCCCCCCAGTAATAGTGCCCCCTGTAGGTATAGTTCCCCCCCCCCCCAGTAATAGTGCCCCCTGTAGGTATAGTTCCCCCCCCAGTAATAGTGCCCCCTGTAGGTATAGTTTCCCCTCCCCAGTAATAGTGCCCCCTATAGGTATATTTCCCCCTCCCCTTTAACACGGCCCCCTGTAGGTATAGTTTCCCCTCCCCAGTAATAGTGCCCCCTGTAGGTATATTTCCCCCCAGTAACAGGGCCCCCTGTAGGTATATTTCCCCCCCAGTAACAGGGCCCCCTGTAGGTATAGTCCCCCCCAGTAATAGGGCCCCCAGTAATAGGCATAGACACCCCCAGTAATAGGGCCCCCAGTAATAGGCATAGACCCCCCCAAGTAATAGGGCCCCCAGTAATAGGCATAGACCCACCCCCAGTAATAGGGCCCCCAGTAATAGGCATAGACACACCTCCCCCCCAAGTAATAGGGCCCCCAGTAATAGGCATAGGCACACACCCCCCACCACGTAATTGGGCCCCCTGTAATAGGTATATACACCCCCCCAAGTAATTGGGCCCCCAGTAATCGGCATAGACACCCCCCCAAGTAATAGGGCCCCCAGTAATAGGCATACACCCCCCCCCAAGTAATAGGGCCCCCCAGTAATAGGCATAGACACCCCCCCCCAAGTAATAGGGCCCCCAGTAATAGGCATAGACACCCCCCCCCACGTAATAGGGCCCCCAGTAATAGACATAGACACCCCCCCCAAGTAATAGGGCCCCCAGTAATAGGCATAGACACACCTCCCCCCAAGTAATAGGGCCCCCAGTAATAGGCATAGACACACCTCCCCCCCCCAAGTAATAGGGCCCCCAGTAATAGGCATAGACACACCTCCCACCCAAGTAATAGGGCCCCCCGTAATAGGCATAGACACCCCCCCAAGTAATAGGGCCCCCAGTAATAGGCATAGACAACCCCCCCCCAAGTAATAGGGCCCCCAGTAATAGGCAATAGACCCCCCCCCCAAGTAAAAGGGCCCCCAGTAATAGGCATAGACACACCTCCCCCAAGTAATAGGGCCCCCAGTAATAGGCATAGACACACCTCCTCCCAAGTAATTTGGGCCCCCAGTAATAGGCATAGACAACCCCCCCCAAGTAATAGGGCCCCCAGTAATAGGCATAGACACACCTCCCCCCAAGTAATAGGGCCCCCAGTAATAGGCATACACCCCCCCCAAGTAATAGGGCCCCCAGTAATAGGCATAGACACCCCCCCCAAGTAATAGGGCCCCCAGTAATAGGCATAGACACCCCCCCCTAAGGTGTTACTTACCATGCCGCGCTCCCCCGGCGTCTCGTCTCCTCCCAGCCCAAGCCTGCTGCTTTAGGCTTGGGGCCGAGGACAGGAAGCTCGGCAGGCTGCGCGATGACATCACTTCCGCCGCGCCGGCCGCGCGCCTGCTGAGCGATGTACGGCAGGGGCAAGGGAGCGCACAGCTCTCCCTGCCCCGACTTCATCTATAATTGTTATGCGCCAAATCGCACCGGACCCCTGCAATACAAAATAAGATCTCCTCTGTGGGTGCAAGGGGGCGGAGCCTGGCGGCGGTGGCCCCCCCCTTGCCTCACAGACCGGCCCCGCAGCTCTGCCCCCGCCGCAGTGAACTGTTGTGTTCACTGCCGGCGGGCCCAGAGCGGCATCACAGTGGTAGCAGAGGTGGTAGCAGCTGCCGCGGGGCCCCCCCAAGCCACTGGGCCCCGTAGCAACTGCTACCCCTGCTACCCCTGTAGTTACGCCCCTGCTCGTGGGGTAAGGATGATTCTGAGAAAGGTCAGGAATCAATTACAGGGAAGGAACTGGTTAATGACCTGAGTAGAGCTGAGACCACAGTTTCAAAGATTAACATTAATAACACACTACACTGTCATGGATTAAAATCCTGCAGTGCACCCAAGGTCCCCCTGCTCACGCCAGCACATGTCCAGGCCCCTTTGAAGTTCACCAATGATCATCTGGATGGTCCAAAGGAGTCACGGGAGAAGGTCATGTTTATCAGATGAGACCAAAAGAGAACTTTTTGATATCAACTCCACCTGCCATGTTTGGATAAAGAAGAAGGATGAGTACAGCCCCAAGAACACTGTCCCAACTGTGAAATATAGGAATGGAAACATCATACTTTGGGGGTGCTTTACTGCAAAGGGGACAGGACGACTGCACTGTATTGAAGAGCCATGTATGTATGGATGGAGCCATGTATCGTGAGATTTTGGTTAACAACTTCCTTCCCTCAGTAAGATAATCGAAGATGGGTTTTGGCTGGGTCTTCCCAGACAGCGAAGGAGTGGCTTAGTAAGAAGCATTTCAAGGTCCTGTAGTGGCTTAGCCAGTCTCCAGACCTCAACCCAATCGAAAATCTTTGCAAGGAGCTGAAACTCAATGTAGCCCAGTGACAGCACCGAAACATGAAAGATCTTGCTAAGATCTATATGGAGGAGTGGGCCAAAATCCCTGCTGCAGGGTGTGCAAACTTAGTCAAGAACTATAGGAAATGTCTGACCTGTAATTGCAATTCTGTAACAGATATTAAGTTCTGTTTTTATGTTGTATCAATTACTTATTTCATACAATACAATGTAAATTAATTATTTAAAAATTATAAAATGTGATTTTCTGGATTTCCTATAATATTCTGTCTCTCACAGTTGAAGTGTACCTATGATAAAAATGACCGACCTCTCTATTCCTTTTAGGTGGAAAAACTTGCAAAATTGCAAGTGCATTAAATACTTATCTTCCCCATTGTATACGGTTTAATTGGTTCTGGGAAGTATAGATGTAATAGTACCATCACCTGTCAATTGTCTATTTTGATTACACATGGAGACAAAAGGATTTGAACAAGTCTACATCCACAGAAGATCTGTGGTCACTCTCCAAGATGTTAGGAAAAACCTCCCTGCCAAGTTTCTTCCAAAACTGTGTAGACGTACATAGAAGAATACGGAGAGGCTGATAATTCCAAATACTGATTGGATTTAGATTATCTGGTGTTTATTCACTTTACATTTTGTTAAGTGATAAAATAAAATAAACTGTTAACTCTTCTATTTGTGAAAGCATTCTTACTTTGCAGCATTTTTTTCACACCTGTTGTAAAACTTTTGCACAGTAGTGTATGTTTCCATGGCAAATATTTAATTTTTTTTTGCCAGTTTTCCGGTGCTTTCTTGATGTCAAAACAATAAAGTCTGGAGGACTTTGGGGTAGAAGAAACCTTTAAAATGCTGAAACTTACTGATCCACAGATATGTTAGTAACCAATTCCCAACATAATGCAGAGAAGCCACAATTCTATATGCTGTAGTTTGTACAGGTATAAAATACTGATGAACAGGATTATGATAGGTCAAAATGAAGGTGATTTCCAACGGTTTTAAAAAATCCCCTACTGCCCCCTATTATTCCTAAATAGAAAAGGCACTCACCCACTGAAGCCCTGCTGCTACTCTGGTGGTCCCTGACCTATGATGTCATGTACTTCACTCACGTGACTATATACTTATCTATGTGCAAGTAAAATAAAATTTTTTAAAGCAGCCAATTTTTTAAAACAGTTGGAAATCCCTTTAATTTAACCCTATCATAATCCCGTTCTTCATAGCAGCATCGCTAGGTTAATACTCACACAGTGCTATAGATATGTGTAGATTCTATAAGTTCTATAATGCCGACTTAGGGTATGTTCACACAGTGTTTTGGATCCAATTTTGCATCCGTTTTGGAAAAGCGCTGCATCAATTGGATCCAACACGCATCCAACACACAGGCGCGTGTTTGGCTGCATTTTGGCTGCAGCAGTCACACACCCTATAGTTTTAAATAGGGCGCCTGCTGCGTTTTTTGGATCAAGAATTGACGCATCAGAAAGACACATGTAATCGGCGATCACTCATCTGAACACCAAGGCATGTTTTACACTGAAAGCAATGTAAATCACACTGTACATTGTTAGATGCGTGTTTGGGTCCGTTTAGAGTCTGAAACATGGATCCAAACATGCATCTATAAACGTATGTAAACACGTACTCAACACACCGTGTGAACATAACCTTAACCGAATGGCTTCTCCAGAATACTGTCAGCACTCAAGTCTTAAAATAAAGTACTGTTCCCATGAAATATGATTTTTTTGGGTAAGTTTTATTAAAAAGTTAAACAAAAATTAAATAAAAAAATATCTCCTAACACTCTAGACCACTGACATGGTTTCCAAATCCTAGAGAAGAAAACAGTAAAATTCTTATAATAATAAACAACAATCTATTCACATTTATTTATAATATAGATAGTTTTACAGCTTTTTCTGGCATGTCAGTCTATGCCTCCGGAAAGGGGTTACAAAATAATACCACGTGACGTCCAAAAGTCACATAGATCTCTTCATAGCTTCCTCAGGTTTTGTACAATAGAGGCCTTCACTTCTTATCGGCCAACTGGTTTTCCAGGCTTTCAAGTCTTGATGTCAGCTGGGCTAGTACAAGCGGTTAAGGGAAATTTATAGGACAATCGGCTGCTGGTTATAAGAATGTTAGGCTACGTTCATATCGTTGTTGGAACCCTGTTGAGGATACTGTTATATTTCATGAGAAAAATGTGCTACATCCAGAATTACATGGAGTCCCCAAGTTACAAACATCGGACCTTCAAACAACTTGTACTTAATAATGGAGGCTATTGTTGGACGTGACTCAGTGTGCAATATCAGAACAGCAATGTATTTGATGAAAGGCTTTATTAAACTTCCGCCTACATATTTAGAGCTAATCCATGTAGTGAGAATACCCCTTTAACCCAGCCCTATAGTATAGAAAACTAGAATAAAGCATTTTGGCTGGAGTTATACTTCATAAATGTTCCTGTTTCAACTTAGATACAAATTCAACTTAAGAACAAATCTACAATCTTGTTTGTAACCTGGGGAGTGCCTCTATTTTTCTCACTAATACAACACAGTAGAATCCGACTGAACCAATTACAAGTCAGTAAGATCCTTTGGGTAATGCTGGTGTCTGCCATGTGAGGAATCCAACATAATGTTGTGGCTTTCACTACAGGCAAAAATGTAAAAAAAATTCCTTCATCTTTGAGGGGTTACGGCCTCATGTACATGACTGTATATTAATCGCATATGGATCCTTAGTTGTAAGGCGTAGTTGTAGGACTGCGACAGCACAGAGAGATGGTCAGTAACCTTGGGAAGGTTGTGTACAAAAGCAGGAGATAAGAACTGCTCTAGCTCTGAAGGGAAGCAAAGTCAGAACAACAATGTATTTGTAAGGAGAAGAGAATATACAAAAATCTATTTGTCCACACAATACTTCTGTGTGCTGGTGGCAGGATACAGTGCCCTTTCTTCTTGATTTATACACGAGGAGAATATCTTTGTAATACAATACCATACAAAGGCGCCCTATATTGCTGTGGTGTACATGTATATGTTTGCATTGTTATTTACTATCGACATTTATTATCTGATTTGACAAAAGCTATAATAGACCTACAACTCCTAGCAAAATACTGGACTCCACACAGATGGTCACATCGAGTTTTTTACTTTATAGCAAATACACCAAACGCAGCTGTTTAGCTGTTTGTTGATTTCATTTTAGCTTTTATGATGCTTGATTTTTTTGAGTCTCAGACTTCACTGATACAATGTTTTACTTCAGGATGATGCAACTTTCTTTTGGTGACGGATCAGCTTTGAAGGACAGACCAATTTTTTCTTTCAATTTCTGTCATAAATTTTCAATTACAGTGAGATTTGCACAGTTTATTGGACATGTTGCTGAGTTAATATACCTTTACTGAAGAAAAAAACACCATGTGTTATGTGACAGTATGCATTACCCTTAAAGGCAGGTGCATAACTAGAGAAGTCAGGGCACCAAAGCAAACTTTTGGATGGGGCCCCCTACACCCCCCCACCCTCCCTGACCACGACCATGTACCAGGACATGCTGTTAGATAATGTAGATAATACAAGGGGTAAATATCTCACCATACATATCACCATCATACTGCTACCAATCAAATCCACTATACCAAGACTAACATTACCAATAACACTACTACATAGGAACCTGATTATACCGCCAGAACACGACCACAAAGTGACTGAATAATACCCCTACACTATTACTGATCAGTACACAAAGACCAATAGTACCGCCATATAGTGACCATATAGTGGTATATACTGGTGTACACAGGCTCTGCAGACTGAATATAACCACCATACAGTGACCATCTAGGGGTCGACAGCAGTGTACACAGGCTCTGCTGACTGTATAGAAGCACCATACAGTGACCATCGAGTGGTAGACACCAGTGTACACAGGCTCTGCAGACTGTATATAACCACCATACAGTGACCATATAGTGGTAGACACCAGTGTACACAGGCTCTGCAGATTGTATATAACCACCATACAGTGACCATATAGTGGTAGACACCAGTGTACGCAGGCTCTGCAGACATATAAGTGATTACAGTGTAGTTACATCTCGTGACTCACAGGTGACGTTTCCCTGACAAGTCGTTGACTTTCCCCTTTGTTCTGCATCCGGTACAGTCCGCCACCATGATGACATCTCCCAACCACTTGTCCCTGGAGATTTAGACACAAATATCTTAGAATCCTGACTTTTCCAGCACCTGCCCCCTGGCTATATGGGGTCCATTTAGGCAGGCAGGGTTTAGATAGGATATATAGGGCCCCAAATAGGCAAGGTTTAGGTAGCCAATAGAGTGCCCATATAGGCAGGCAGGGTTTAGGTAGCTATAGGGAGCCATACAGGTAGACAGGGGTTAGGTGGGCTATAGGGGCCATATAGGTAGGGTTTAGGTAGCTAAAGGGGCCCCATATAAGTAGACAGGCAGGCTTCAGGGGGTATATAGGTAGGCAAGCTGTAGGGGGCTATAGGGGCTTTATAGGCAGTCAGGCTTCATGGTAGCTCTAGGGATATTCAGGCAGGCAGGCTGGGGGATCTACAGGCAGGCTAATGGGGTATACAGGCAGGCTTATGGGGGTATACAGCAGGCTTATGGGGGTATACAGGCAGGCTAATGGGGTATACAGGCAGGCTTATGGGGGTATACAGCAGGCTATGGGGGTATACAGCAGGCTATGGGGGTATACAGGCAGGCTTATGGGGGTATACAGCAGGCTATGGGGGTATACAGCAGGCTATGGGGTATACAGGCAGGCTTATGGGGGTATACAGCAGGCTATGGGGGTATACAGCAGGCTATGGGGGTATACAGGAGGGTTATGGGGGTATACAGCAGGCTTATGGAGGTATACAGGCAGGCTTATGGGGGTATACAGGCAGACTATGGGGTATACAGCAGGCTATGGGGGTATACAGGCAGGCTATGGGGTATACAGCAGGCTATGGGGGTATACAGCAGGCTTATGGGGGTATACAGCAGGCTATGGGGTATACAGGCAGGCTTATGGGGGTATACAGCAGGCTAATGGGGTATACAGGCAGGCTGATGGGGGTATACAGGCAGGCTTATGGGGTATACAGGCAGGCTTATGGGCAGGTAAAAGAAATAGTTTACTTACCTCGGTCCACGCGCCCCCGATTCACCGCGCTGCAGCCTCTGTGCTCAGCGCGGGCGGCGCGGTGATGTGACGTCACCGCGCACGCCCACGTGATCACAGAGCGCCGGCAGGGGGAAGTAGCAGAGCGGAGCGATCGGCTCTCCTTTCTGCTATCTCCATGGAAGCGCTGCCTCAGAACGCTAGGGCCGGAGGGCCCGGGCGTTCAGAGGCGGGATGCACCGGGCCCCCCAGCTCCGTGCCTGCCACAGTGATCTGTTAAGTTCACTGCCGGCGGGCCCAGGAGCGGCATTACCGGGGTAGCGGGCGCAGTAGCAGCTGCCCCCGGGGCGCAGGCCCCCCTGAGCGCATGGGCCCCGGAGCAACTGCTACCCCTGCTACCCTGGTAGTTACGCCTCTGCTTAAAGGCGTTTTGCCACAATCTCATACCTCCTGTATCCAGCTCTTCAGCTCTGTGTGCTCAGAAGGGAGTGTGTGTGCGATTTGTTTGCATTACATATCATGTGACTCAGCAGGATGAGATCACCAGGCCTTTCCTCTCTCTAGTCAAAGAAAGGTCTCTTTATGTATAGAGCGGTGAGTAGCTACAATGTAACTTAGAGGTAACATTTTTGCCTCACAGCAAAAGGGTCCTAGGTTCAAATCCCTGCAGAAACCAAACCTATGGATTTTTTGCACATACCTGATTGAGGTTTCTTTTTTTAATTTATTTGCACTGTTTGACTAATTACTAAGGAAAGGTGGAAAAGGAATATTCTGGAGAGACGGCTGTGGATGAACTGCGGTCTTCATGGAGGGCTAAAGTCCTGAGTGCCAGAGTTCAATTGATCTAAATTTAATGGCTCCATAGGGTTTATTTAACTCCAGTCTGCCATAAGCGACAGCATTGATTATCCTTCGACACTTATACTAGATGTAATCAAGAATCTGAGCACTACTGAATATGGTATGGGTCTTTCCAGTGATCCTGAGTTTTTAGGTTGCCATCCATGAGTTTCTGAACTCTAAATTAAGCCTTCCAAATGTCTGTACCCCACGTAATAGCCTGTTAGGGTTAGAAGAAAATTTAGCCCCAACCAAACAAGAGTGAGTTTTGTACCAGCTCCTTCTTTCCTATTTCTATTCTTTTAAACTGAAAGACTCCGAAATGTCCTACTTTGTCCCATTGGTTGCCACTAGTTAATGGGGATCTACTGATGTACAAAGCCATGTATCCCTCCAGGGGAGTTCCTGCTCAGTTTCAGTGCACATGGGGTAACTTATTAAGGCTTTCTACGGTGTAGAGGCTGGTGGCTAGGGTTCTTGGGGCTTTAGGGTGAGTCTGTGTATGAATGGTTGTCCATGGTGTTTTCTGTTGTTTCCTTGTCTTGTTTGTAATGGAGTCAAATGATCAAAGCTCCCTTAATTTTCCTAGTCTGGATTCTTGCGGACACAGCTAGTATTTTAGTATTTACCTAGTCTTTCACATCGACTACTTGATATTCCATGTTTTGCACTGGAATTCCTTTTTTATGTCTATTATCTGATCTGGATTATTGATTATACTATAGTTGACTTTTTTCTCTTTTGTGTCTCACGTATGAAACGTTCATTGTAGGTGATTGTTTGACTCAACTGTTTTTACATGAGTTTTTCTCTTTTTCATGTGTAATTGTTGCTTTGTTTATTGTAACACCAAAAATAATCATTGTCAAAAAAAAGTATCCTTATTTAAATAGAGAGAGGTAAGTAGACCAAAGAGCAGTCCGTAATCTGCCTCCATTCATTCCAAGATGGAGAATAATTGTCCCTTTTGTTTATAAACCCCATCCAATTCAGTGAAGAGTGTTTAAATATCTGCAATCTCATCTCCTCCAGCACTTGGGATCGTAACTGACATGTTTCTGGGGTCAGTAGGAGTCCAGCTTTCATCAACATGCTGTTTACATGGGAAAAACCAATAAATGTTGGTTCCCGTACTCTTACCTTCACTTGTAGATACTGGGAATAATACAACACCAGAACAAAGAAAGGATATGTTTTTCTGCCAGGTTTCCAAGTGTTGTGAGGGTGCTTGTCTGGAAACTGATGAGATGCTCACAGTCACAGGGGTTCTTAAACTCTGTCTCTCCTTTTATCTCTTCTGCGAATACAAATGAATATTCCCTTACTAAATTCTTCATTAGTATAGCACATTGCATTCAGATAACTGCTGTCCCTCCAGAGCTCCCCAGCGATCCACTCCTCTTCACTTTCGGCTTCTTGGCCCAAGACACTGGAGAGGCTTGCACTCTGTTGTAAGTAAACGGAGCGCAAGCCTTTCCTATGTGTTGCGACCAGAATCTGAAAATGAAGAGGAGCAGATAGCTGGGGAGCTCTGGAGGGGGATAGTTAAGTAAAAATTTTTATAATTTTTTGGCCACACCAATTTGTGTATTTTTTCTTATTGGACTTATTGGACGATTAGACTTTCTACACAGTAAAAAATAATATGTGATGCATAAATGGTCTGTTTGATATGTTGAGATCTGTCAGCATTGATACATATTGCATGGTAGAGGTTGGAAATTTGAAATGGTCAAAGATTTAAAAAAAAAAAACAAAAAACAACCCAAAACCTGGTTCTGTGCCATTCCAAAAACAGTATTACCATAGGCTTTGCCTAGAATTTCAGCTTATTCTCATGTGAATGGCAGACATTGCCTGAGTATGATTGGCACTGTTTCTGACCCTGGTTCCTGAGGTGACCCAAAAATCCTTCTGCTTAATTAAATGACATCAATATAATTAATGCCATGTGTTAGATGGTTGTCCCCTGTATAGATTTTGCATTGTTACACCTTATAACCAATAGGCTGGATTAGCTGTACCTTCGTGAATATGTCAGTATACATTATATCACTTTACTTTGCCCTAACAAAAAAATAAATTGTTTTCTACTTCAATGACTGCTCTTAATACTGCCGTTCACACACTTTAGGAGCTTTAGATCCTATATTAAAGTACAATAATGAACCAATGCATAGGGGTAGAAGGAGGAGCTGGGTATGTACCCTGAGTAATGGGTATCAGGAGATCGCCAACATGGAAGAGTGTTTGGATACTAGGCTAAGGCAGAAAAACGAATTCCTTACTTTATTGTAGGATGGCAGCAGCAGTTTGATCATAGCTAACATTTTACCAGTCATGGAAGATAAACACTTAGCCATCAATGCATCTTACCTGGGCAAATGTTAAGCTTTAGATCTTCAGCGATTAAGTTCATTGTGGAGAAATCGGCTGTGTAGAAGGAATGCTTGTTCACAGGGTCTGATGCAATTTCATTGAGTTCATCTTCCACTGCTTTCCCAACACCCACGGCGTACATAGTAATTCCTGCATCACAGAATGTGCAAAATAAGCAACCCCCTACAGTAGCATAGTCCCTGCTCCATGTGAAATTTTGCAAATCCCTGTGATTCAGGCTTGATTGACTTAGTGTCAGTGGAATCTTCCTAATACATACAAATAAGAAACATTCTTCCTGCTGAATCCCAGTGCATCATTATATATAAATATGCTCTATACTGTATATACGTTATCATTTACAGTGTAAATGAAAGGTGGCACTTGGAATAATTCTGTAGGGTTTATTGGGGGATAAGTTACTGCAGAAGATTGTTGCTTCCTATCTTGTAATTTCTAAACCTTTGCATTTGTCCACTATGAAATGTTTATTTTTGGTGGAAGGAGTCGCTCATTTCAAGCTGCAATATAGACATTAACCTTTTAAGGACCAAGCAATATTTTGTTATTTTTTTCATCATCGCATTACAAGATTTGTAACCTGTTTTTTATTTTACTGTCGACTTTTTTTTCGAGACGAGTTTTATTATTTTAATGCCACCATTTTGAGTTACAGATAACTTATTGATGAACTTTTATAAACTGTTTCTCACAGGACTGGAGAAAAAGCAATAATTCTGCCACTGTTTGTTTCATTTCAGGTTTCCACCACTCACCATATGGTAAACATACTGTGATAACTTAAAGGGGTTGTCTCGCTACAAAGATTAGCTTTCAAAATGTAGGGAACACTAAATGCAGGCGTTTTCCAAATATATTGCTTTGTTCATTTTTTTTTGGTTAGTTAGCTACAAGTGATTTTATCACCTTCTGAGCTCTCTCTGGTTTCCGACCTGTGTACTTCTTTTCCCCTGCTGTTTGTTCTATCTGATAGCAGGGAGTTAAGTCATCACACAGGCTGAGGCCACAGTGTGAGAGTTTGTGTGTTGTCTGATCTTTCAGACAAAAGACAGTAATTACTACTGTGTACTTTAGCTCAGCAGCTTCTCCTGTTCTGGTAGAAGGTAATTTATCTAATCTAGACTAAGAACCAAAATAAACCAAGAAGTCTGAATACACAAGCTCATATGCTAATTACAGACAGCTTGACCAGAGCAAAGCAGCATTATTTCATTCATGTATCCTATGAAATTATGAGATGAGACAACCTTTTGAAGGCTATGTTCAGGGCATATTTCGGGCGTAATTGTGCTGCAATGCGTCCTCTATGAGAGCTATGATTACCTGCCGCCTTCCCTGCCGTGTATTGAATGCCGGCAGAAAGAAGTGCCGTCACTTCTTTCTGGTGTATATGTGGCAGGGATAATGAAAGTGAATGGGGCCACCCTCCCCTCTCCCCCGCGCTTTAGAAGAACGCACTGATGAACACATTCTTCTAAACAAATGGCGTACGCGCCGCAAGACACTGTGTGAACATACCCGTTCACATGGCACAGTGCAAATACCGGTCGGAGTATTTGCACTTTTAGGGGGACATGTATGAAGATCGGTGCGTCGAAGCGCCCGTTTTCACGTTTTTTTTTCCGTGAAAACTGCGCCTCATGTACAGTGGTGGCCAAAAGTATTGGCACCCCTGCAATTCTGTCAGATATTACTCAGTTTCTTCCTGAAAATGATTGCAATCACAAATTCTTTGGTATTAATATACTCATTTATTTTGCTTGCAATGAAAAAACACAAAAGAGAGAATGAAACAAAAATCAAATCATTGATCATTTCACCCAAAACTCCAAAAATGGGCCGGACAAAAGTATTGGCACCCTCAGCCTAATACTTGGTAGCACAACCTTTAGTCAAAATAACTGCGAGCAGCCGCTTCCGGTAACCATCAGTGAGTTTCTTATAATGCTCTGCTGGAATTTTAGACCATTCTTCTTTGGCAAACTGCTCCAGGTCCCTGAGACTTGAAGGGGGCCTTCTCCAAACTGCCATTTTGAGATCTCTCCACGGGTGTTCTATGGGATTCAGGTCTGGACTCATTGCTGGCCTCTTTAGAAGTCTCCAGGGCTTTCTCTCAAACCATTTTCTAGTGCTTTTTGAAGTGTGTTTTGGGTCATTGTCCTGCTGGAAGACCCATGATCTCTGAGGGAGACCCAGCTTTCTCACACTGAGCCCTACATTATGCTGCAAAATTTCTTGGTAGTCTTCAGACTTCATAATGCCATGCACACGGTCAAGCAGTCCAGTGCCAGAGGCAGCAAAGCAACCCCAAAACATC
Organism: Phyllomedusa bahiana; assembly: GCA_025379985.1. Taxonomy (NCBI): domain Eukaryota; kingdom Metazoa; phylum Chordata; class Amphibia; order Anura; family Hylidae; genus Phyllomedusa; species Phyllomedusa bahiana. The sequence goes on along the minus strand of JAODAL010008757.1, from coordinate 54,115 downwards.
AGGGAACCTCCGCCGTGTTTGACTGTAGGGACCGTGTTCTTTTCTTTGAATGCCTCTTTTTTTTTCCCTGTAAACTCAAAGTTGATGCCTTTTCCCAAAAAGCTCTACTTTTGTCTCATCTGACCAGAGAACATTCTTCCAAAACGTTTTAGGCTTTCTCAGGTAAGTACAGGCAATCTCCATCCTGGCTTTTTTATGTCTCGGGGTAAGAAGTGGGGTCTTCCTGGGTATCCTACCATACAGTCCCTTTTCATTCAGACGCCGACGGATAGTACGGGTTGACACTGTTGTACCCTCGGACTGCAGGGCAGCTTGAACTTGTTTGGATGTTGGTCGAGGTTCTTTATCCACCATCCGCACAATCTTGCGTTGAAATCTCTCGTCAATTTTTCTTTTCCGTCCACATCTAGGGAGGTCAGCCACAGTGCCATAGGGAGGTTAGCCACAGTGCCATGGGCTTTACATCTAGGGAGGTTAGCCACAGTGCCATGGGCTTTACATCTAGGGAGGTTAGCCACAGTGCCATGGGCTTTAAACTTCTTGATGACACTGCGCACGGTAGACACAGGAACATTCAGGTCTTTGGAGATGGACTTGTAGCCTTGAGATTGCTCAGGCTTCCTCACAATTTGGATTCTCAAGTCCACAGACAGTTCTTTGGTCTTCTTTCATTTCACCATGCTCAATGTGGTTCACACAAGGACACAGGACAGAGGTTGAGTCAACTTTAATCCATGTCAACTGGCTGCAAGTGTGATTTAGTTATTGCCAACACCTGTTGGGTGCCACAGGTAAGTTACAGCTGCTGTTAATTACACAAATTAGAGAAGCATCACATGATTTTTCAACCAGTGCCAATACTTTTGTCCACCCCCTTCTTTATGTTTGGTGTGGAATTATATCCAATTTGGCTTTATGACAATTCTTTTTGTGGTTTTTCATTGAAGACAAATTAAATGAAGATAATAATACCAAAGAATTTGTGATTGCAATCATTTTCAAGAAGAAACTGAGTATTATCTGACAGAATTGCAGGGGGGCCAATACTTTTGGCCACCAATGTATGTCGGTGCCGAAGAGCGCTCATAAATGCGGGGCAAACTTCGACGCCTCTGGCAGACGGACCACATTGACATTTGTCTGCCTGTCGGAGCTGTAATGCGCCCTACTTTGCGAACCCGCATTCATACATGCATCGGTGTTTTTGAATGTGGTGCGTCCTGCCCGAGAACGCCCACAGCACGCCCCTTCATGTTAGGCGCATTAGAAAATGGCGAACCTTGCACCTAACACTGCACAGGTGCGTCTGACGGCGGAGCCGGCACAGTGAGGCGCGTTACACGCCTGAAAATGTGTGAAAGCTCCGATCATATATGTCCCCCTTAGGGCAACACATATGAACAGGGCTGCGCCATTTTTTTGGTGTGCTTTATGTAGTAGCCCCGTTCTATAGATGTATGAACTGTCATACGCCAAAACTTGGTGCAATCTGCGCCAGATATGACACTTTTGAATGCGCCAAAGATGCAGGGGGCAAGTCATGCCAGAGTCGTACAATGCACCAAAAGTGTGCCAAAGTTTGGTGCAAAACTGTCATACAAATCCATACCAGTTTCAAAGTGGAATGGCTAGGGCATCTTTTGGCATAGAACAGGACACATTTATAAAGTGCTGTTAGGCTATATCTCCATGGCATAGCAAAACGATCGTATTTTTGGTGATTTTAGGATTTTAAAAACGCGGAGAATACGATCATTCAGGCAGCTCCACAGACTATAATAGAAAAAAACAACCTGCAGTCTTCACAGCTCGTTTTTTCTCTGCTTGTTTTCTGGCGCTGGCATATTATACAACCTGTTGTATAATCCGCCGGCGCTTTGAGTTTTTTTGTCGTCTTCCTATACATTCAGTTGTATGGGGCGGCGGCAAAAAAACCGACCCCGGTTTTTGTGCAAAACGTAACAAAAACCGCAGTCGTGCATCGGACTTTCGGCCGTTTTTTGTCTGATGCAGTGTAGACATAGCCTTAGACACCTTCACACATACTGTTGGTTTGTTCACTATTAAAAACAGGGGTAGAACTGGTGAGTCGGTGCCAGGTTCATACAAGTCCCCCTTATGGCGACATGTATGAATGGGGTTGCGGCAGTTTTCTGTCATGCTGTGAGCTAAATAACCTGTTGTTGCCCTATTCTATAGATGTATGAACAGTCCTACGCTAAAAATTGGCTAGACATGATACTTTGAAATTTGCCAAAAATGTGCCAAAAATATGGTATGCTATGCAAGGCAGACCACACGCCAGATTTATGAACCCACATGGGACAGGTTCATATATGCTGTCTCATTCTACACTCCTCTATTTTGATTTACAACTGGCGTGTCCGCTCCAAGTTTCATACATGTTGCCCTTAATTCTTAATTCCGATTGGGAGTACATAGACTTTTTGATCACTTTCTATCATGTTTCTATGGAAGAAAATTAGCAAGAAAATTGGAGTTTTAGCATTGTTTTTTTTATTTTTTTACGCTGTGAGATAAATTAATGTGATAATTTTATAGTTTGGGTTGTTATGGTTGCAGCGATCCACTATATACAGTAGATAAATCACCACTCTTCTTATTTAATAAAGCGATAAGAAGATTGGCGAGTGCCACTACTGATTTCTCTACATAGAGGATTATGCTACGGACTTTCTAACATGCTGAGCACCACCCGGAATTGGTTTGTTTGAAATTACTGTGTGAAGGGCGGATTGGTGCCATCAGTAGCTTCAATTGGATTAAATCGTGGCGGTGATACCAATTGTGTATAATTATTTATTTATTTCATAGATAACGATTTTGTTAGGGAAAATGGGAATTTCAATTTCAATCCTTTTTTTATCTTACTTGGGATTTTTTTTTTCAATTTATGTTGTTTTTAACCTTTTTTATTATTAATGTTTGTCCCACTAGGAGACTTAAACATGCGGTCTTTTGATTGCTCATATTATACACCTCATTACTTAGGTATGATTTAATATATTACATATCAGTGTAAAACAATGTAAATCAGTGCTAGGACCTAAAAAGCGCACGCAGAAGACAAAGTAGTAACACATCACAGGGGGTGCCAATAGGGTGATAAAGGGAGCCTTTTAGATGCAATGGTCACTATTTACTGCAGCAGCTAAAGGGTTAAACATCTCAGATCTGAGGTTTCTCCACTCTTGGTCATTAGACCAGGGTCCTGGTTGTCATCAAACACCTGAGCGTCTGCTCCACCTAGCACAGGGCACTGATAAAAGCTCATTTTTGCCCCACTGACAAAACAAGTATTATAGTCCTTAAAGGGGTTGTCTCACTACATTGATTCATCTCACCTCAGTCCTGTTTTCTTGGTTTCACTTTGAATTCAGGGGCGTGTTTACTGACTTCTACTAGGCTGCAGTAGAAGCCAGGTCTGTAGCTATAGCAACCAGTGCTGGCAGCCTATCAGGAGAGATCAAACAGATCTGTAGCTATAGCGACCCGAGGAGCTGATACAGCCCATACAATAGGGGATATCTAGGAATAAGTAGGACAATGTTAAAGGGAACCTGTCACTTAAGTTATGCCCCCCCTTGCTGAGGGCAACACAAGCTAGTGTCAGACCTGCTGTTTCCAGCGCTGTGTCCCTTATTCTGTAAGATGCTGTAGTTTTTGAGTATGTAATGTGTAAATCTGCAGTTTACAACCAGAAACGAGTCATGAAATGAGTTATATTAGGCTAGCCCCACCCACCTGAGTCTTGCCCCGCCCACCTCAACTTATTAACCTGTATCTTTGAATAGGTAGAAACGTGAATAACTGTCAGTGGGCGTGGCTTTCAATTGGTGGGCGATGCTAACGCCTGCTCATGAATAAGATTTGAGGGGTAAATACTCTAAAACTCCAGCATCTTACAGAATAAGGGACACAGAGCTGGAAACAGCAGGTCTGACACTGGCTTGTTCTGCCCTCAGCAAGGGGAGCACAACCTATGTGAAAGGTTCCCTTTAATGGACACATATTGCAAAGTGACTTGTTTTTGCAAAATCGTTAACAAAAAAAGACAACCCTTTTAAGTGGCTAATATAAAATCTGTAGGGACTGTGTGTTGTATCCTACAAATATGATGTACATAATATCTTACAAAATATTACATACATGATTTTCAAGTATTTTGTGTTCTCTTACCTGCTTCTTTGGCTTTTTTGGCCCATTCGGAGATGTCATCTTGGGAGCGACCATCTGTGAACACCAAACCGATTTTAGGGACATTTGGCCTGGCACCTTCCTGTTGAGAGAAGCTGTGCTCAACCATGTGCTTCAAAGCCAGTCCTGTCATGGTGCCTTTCTCCATGTAATCTATGTTCTTCACAGCATTGTTGATATCCTTGGCAGTTTTAAACTGATTCAGGGAAAACTCTGTGCGCACACGGCTAGAATATTGAACAAGGCCAACATGGGTGCCGTGGGCAGAAACATCCAGAGAGTCCACGATCTTAATCACAAACTGCTTCACCAGCTCAAAGTTTTGGGGTCGGACACTTTTAGAGCCGTCGATCACAAAGACTAAATCGATGTATCCAGTGGAGCATTCTGGGAAACAGAAAAACATACCACTATATTAGTGACAAAGTAAATTAAAAATCCATAATATGGCTGGTATCTACAGTACTACCCAACAGAAGCCATCAAAGAAGAAAGGATGTGCTAAATATAGGGTAGCCCCAAAGCCCTCTTGGCTTTTCTAATAACATGATGGTTGTGCCAGATCTGTCACATGGACACAAATGGCGCCTGACAAACACCCCTGACTTATAATGGGGTCCTTCACGGGTTCCCTGGTTGTGTCTGTTGTTCTCTTGGGAAGGATATCTCTGCATGTTGCCCTGTTCGTCTTGTCAAATCTGACAGAACTGCCCATGGAGGAATGGTGTGAAAACAGCCTGAAGTACGCAGCAACAGAATGAAAGCGTCCAGGAGGTATGCTCATTTTCTTCTATTTTCCATTGTGCTCTGACAGACTTATGAGCATTTTATACGGTTGGAACACCCCTTTAAGCACTTCACCACCATGGACCGCCTGGAATACTAGGTTTTATATTGCCTGTATAGCACCAACATATTTTATAGTGCTGTTAAGAGATTGTTGCTATTCCCATCAGTCCTGCTTTACAGTTAGGCTCATACATTTCCCTATCTCACACACACAATGTCCTATAACTATATTTTTGGATGTGGTAGAAATTAGAGAACCCTGAGGAAACCCACCCAAACATGGGGAGAACAGATGAACTCCAGGCAGGTGTTGTACGATGGTTGGATTCAAATCTAGGACTCAAGTGCTGCAAGGCACTCTGTGTCGGACTGGGGTGCCTAGAGCTCACCAGTGGAGCTGATTCTTGGAGCCCACCAGGGGAGCTGAGTCTTGGAGCCCACCAGTGGAGCTTATTCTTGGGGCCCACCAGTGGAGCCAATTCTTGGGGCCCACCAGTGGAGCTGATTTTTGGGGCTCACCAGTGGAGCTGATTCCTGGAGCCCACCAGTGGAGTTGATTCTTGGGGCCCACCAGTGGAGGTGATTCTTGGGGCCACCAGTGGAGCTGATTCTTGGGGCCCACCAGTGGAGCTGATTCTTGGGGTCCACCAGTGGAGCTGATTCTTGGGGTCCACCAGTGGAGCTGATTCTTGGGGTCCACCAGTTAAGTTTTTTCTTGGGGCCCACCAATATAGCCATTCTTGGGGCCCACCAATGAAGCTGATACTTGGGGCTCACCAGTGGAGCTGTTTCTTGGGGCCCACCAGTGGAGTTGATTCTTGGGGCCCACCAGTAGAGCTGATTCTTGGGGCCCACCAGTGGAGTTGATTCTTGGGGCCCACCAGTAGAGCTGATTATTTGGGCCCACCAATAGAGTTGATTCTTGGGCCCATCAATGGAGCTGATTCTTGGGGCCCACCAGTGGAGCTGATTCTTGGGGCCCACCAGTGGAGCTGATTCTTGGGGCCCACCAGTGGAGCTGATTCTTTTGGCCCACTGGTGGAGCGGATTCGTGGGGCCCACCGGTGGAGCTGATTCTTGGGGCCCACTAGTGGAGCTGAGTCTGGGGCCCACCAGTGGAGTTTATTCTTGGGGCCCCCAGTAGAGCTGGTTCTTGGGGCCCAACAGTGAAGCTGATTCTTGGGACCCACCAGTGAAGCTGATTCTTAGAGCCCGCCAGTTGAGTTGACTCTTGGGGCCCACCAGTGGAGCTGATTCTTGGGGCCCATTCTACAGCTACTGACATCAATACACATGTCACTGCCACCAGCTTTCTGCCTTTCTGAAAAGCAGGCCTGCTATTCTCAGTGGCCCATTTTTCCCAGCTGCCCATCATGCCCAATGGCCTGCCATGGGCTTCCCCTGCTCCACTGTGGGACAGTCCGAGCCTAACCATATTGTGTTATTGACACCATTTCTACCCTAGACCAGGGATATTACAGGAATACTGTCACTAATTCCGTAATCACCCTCTGTAAGTATGTGCAAAGTACTTGGTGTAGTAACTTGGCGAAGTGAGTATAACTGTAGGTGAAAAAAATAAATCTGTGTCATCGAGATTTGTGGAAGAAAGCTATTTTAACCCTCCCTCCCCTTCCCTTATTCTCCCCCACCACCAATTGCCTCTGGAAGGCTAGATAACTGTACTGTTGTATTCCCGATTGCATTAGAAAACCCATAGGAGCATCGCTCGCTCTCCCAATGGTCTAAATAACCGCGCCTCTTTTAAGTTAGCCAATCACAGAGCTCGCTCAGAATTTCTTTTCCCCATAGAACTCTATGAGAAAGTAGCTCGTGCTCTGATTGGCTAAGCTGGACGAGCCCCCGCTAACTCAGCCAATCAGCTCTTTTCTGCATTTTTACTGTATTTTGAACTGTCCCGCCTTTGAATTTGATTGGTCAATATTTCTCCATAGGTTAGAATGGGTCCCTGTCGCTCCTATTCTGATTGGTCAATACTCCTCCATATGATATAATGGCCACTGTCGCTTCTATTCTGATTGGCTGGTTTATGCCGACCAATCAGAAGAGCTTAAACAATTTGAATTACTGTATTTCCCGGCAATTCTCCCTATTGCAATTCATTATTTAGCGCCGGTCTCGGCGACAAATGCGTTGTTAGGGATTTAACTGATTTATTTTTATAGAAGGTTTCAGCGCTTTATCTGATAATGTTTTACACTTAATAAAAATGAGTTTTTTATTCATACTCCATGCCGCACGGCGCTGAGCGCCGAGATTGCATTGCGCGCATCTCTCCATAGACTACAATGGGAGAAGTAGCTCACGCTCTGATTGGCCAAGAAAGCCAAGCCCCCGCTAGCTCACCCAATCAGCTCTTTTCTGTATTTTTACTGTCTTTTGAACTGTCCCGCCTTTGATTTTGATTGGTCAAAACTTCTCCATAGGATATAATGGGTTTTTGTCGCTCCCGGCAATTCTCTATATTGCAATTCCCGATGTTGCGCCGGTCTCGGCGACAAACGCGTTGTTCAGGATTTAATTGATTTATGTTTATAGAAGGTTTGAGCTCTTTTTCAGAGAATATTTTACAACTAATAAAAATGATTTTTTTATCATACTCCATGCCGCACGGCGCTGAGAGCGGAGATTTCATTGCGCCGATCTCTCCATAGACTACAATGGGACAAGTAGCTCGCGCTCTGATTGGCTGGGATAGCCAAGCCCCCGCTAGCTCAACCAATCAGCTCTTTTCTGTATTTTTACAGTATTTTGAACTGTCCCGCCTTTGATTTTGATTGGTCAAAACTTCTCCATAGGTTATAATGGGTCCCTGTCGCTCCTATTCTGATTGGCCGAGATAGCCAAGCCCCTGCTAGCTCAACCTATCAGCTCTTTTCTGCATTTGTACTATATTTTGAACTGTCCCGCCTTTGATTCTGATTGGTCAATAGTTCTCCATAGGTTTTAATTGTTCACTGTCGCTCCTATTCTGATTGGCCGGTTTCTGCCGACCAATCAGAATAGCTTTCAGAATTTGAATTACTGTATTTCCCCGCAATTTCCAATATCCTAATTCTTGATATTGCGCCGTTCTAGATTTTTGGAAAGTGATTTTTTTTTATGTATTTTTTATTTTTGAGGTTTGAGCTCTTTTTCTGAGAATGTTTTCGCCTTTATAAAGGCGATTTTTGATTCATACTCCGCACGGACATGTTGAATGATTTCTCGCTGTTTTCCAGCCTGTCTTGAATCGGAACACATCTTCGGCGCAGTCCCTTCTGCGCCTAAGTCCCGCACTGCGCCCCATACACTGGCGAGGCGCGGCGGACTTTTCCCCGCATGTGTGAGCGCACCTCCTCAGGCGGCGAATCTTAGGCGCAGCGGCGCACTGCGCCCATTTCCCCGCACTGCACCCCACACACTGGTGAGGCGCAGCGGACTTTACATGATACTGTATGTATGAGCGCACTACCTCGGGCGGCGAATCATAGACTTTACATAGTATGTATGAGCGTGCCCCAGTGCCGACATAAATCAGGCGCAAATTTCGCCGGAAAACTGGCGGAAAGGTGCGCCCCGACTTGGCGAGCTTCATATATGTCGCCCAAAGAGAGAAAATGATACCACATCAGACAATTGTAAACTAAAAAAACATGCTTAATACAGAAATATTGTAGGGGGCGATAGCTAAACCTATGTAATATTGACCAAAAACAGCTTCGAGTTGTAGAGGGCAGGGTTGGTCCAAAAACAATCTTGTTTTAATTTATTATTTTATATCACCAAAGCATCCATAAATAACACAAAATTGGATTTCTAGAAGGGATTATAATGGTACCAGGCTTATTGCTGCCTTTGGTAGATTAAGAGTCAGCTTCACATATGGTCAGTACCAGTGGTGTCACTTTGACTTATTCTTCCTTTGTCAGTTATACATCAGTGCACACAACATATGCCTCTAACATGAATACTCACTGTTGCAGGTTTTACCATCTGCTTGCAGTTCTTGTCCCTCTGGGCAAATGCAGTGGTATGATCCTGGTGTGCTCACACACTTAAATTCACATCCGTGATCCATAACATTGCACAAGTCATTAGCTAAAAGAAGAAGATACAATACAGATATAATGTCCAATGAGAAGTTAGTCCATTGATGTTATATTCTAAGTAAGCAACATTGTGTCCTCCCTGTAAATCAAAATTGTATAGTTATTGTGTATAGTGGTCATGATACCAGGCACATTATCATAGATGATTCTGTTCACAATCTTAAAGGCTTCCATTTTCCATATGTGTGGAACCCTTTAATGACCAACCTATCACGGGCCTCATTAAGCAAGCAGGTTCTTGTTTTTAATTTGCCTTCTATGAGCCAGAACTTTTTAACTTCTCTGTCGACAAAGCTGAATCAGGGCTTATATTATTTTAGGATAAATGATCATTTTTAATGGTATTTCTTTGGGCTACTGATAATGAGTATCTCTGTTCTCAGGCCAGTTATGACTATACAAGATATATATCATGCTTTACATAGTAAAAATACTTTACAGAACATCTATCTATTCTGCAGAGTACAGAACAAGAAAAAGGGGCAACAGCTAATCAGGAAATACAAAATAAAAAAATATATATTTTATTTTTTATATTTTTTTAATGTTCTGATTAGCTGTTGCCCCTTGTTCTTGTTCTGTACTCTGCAGAATAGATAGATAGATGTTCTGTAAAGTATTTTTACTGTGTAAAGCGTAATATATATCTTGTACAGCCACATAGTCTAATATATATATATATACATATATATATATATATATATATATATATATTTATACACACACAAATATATATATATATAGAGAGAGAGAGAGAGAGAGAGAGAGCGAGAGATAGATTGAGATCCTGTAAAGTATTTACTTTTTTATTAGCTGTTACCTTGTTCCAAGATCCATAACTTTTTCTGTTTTTCTTTTGATGGAGCCTTTTGATGTTTTATTTATTTATTTTTGTAAAGTTTAATTAAAGTTTAATTTGGGATACATTTAACTATTCAATTGATTTATAATCCTTTTTAATGAGATGCCATGTACAATAAAAGCAAACTTGGCATTTTATTTTTTAACACATTTTCCACCATGTTGGGTGAATGCCGTTCTTTGTTTTATTTTATTTTCCATTATATATTTTGTAAGCAAATACGGTTTTTTTGTTTTGTTATTTTTACTAAAGGTTTTTTTCCTATGAATTTAATTGAATTTTTTTCTGTAATTTTCTTAACTCCCACTGTAAGATTGTTTGGTTGCTTAGAATATAATTAAATACATCTGTTTTGCAGTGTATTATGTTTGCCAGTGATGTACTGACAGGTAGCCTATCGGGTCTTTTCTTAATAGGCTCAAATCCATGGCAGAGCGTCCATAAGGCCCCCTGCCACAAGGCAACCTAATAACAAACCAAGATCACATTGCCTCCCTTTGTAAACCACTCAGATGTCACATTTACTATTGATCACAATAAGGGATAAAGGGATAAACAGTTGGGATTAGAAATTCCTCTAATTCTGACCAGTACATCTGGAGCTTGGTGTCATTAGACAGCCAAGCACCCTCTATACCCAACAAGTGTGGAATAAGGCCCAATAACACTTGTATTGAAAACCATATGTAACTACACCTTCAACACAGCTACAAAGTTATAAGATACACAGGACGCTCTTTTGGCACAAGTTTGGTTAATGACAGTCTATGGGCGTAGGTCGTACAGTGTTTTGTCTCTGTGTCCCTTATACGTTTCAACATAACTTTGCGTTTTAGAAATATGGAAGAAAAATCCTCTTTCTCCTGCTTTGTTATTGCAGTGTGTCATTTATTATTAAGGAAAGTTGGCTAAGATGTCTACAGAAGTGGTTACTCTGTTTCAGAAGTGATTAAACAGGAAATACCAGGCTTGCAGACCATGAACGTGAAGGATGAGATTCATAAACTGGAGAAATGAAAACAGAGGCTAAAACAATTATTTTGCATTCTTCGCTTTGGATCTTTTCCTTATTGGAGCAAACCATTCTTTTCGTGGACTGTATTAACTTCTGTATCGTCTCCAGTCTGAAATTAAATATGGAACTTTAACTACTGTTCTTCTGATTTCCTGCCCTGGAGGGCCCTAGACTATAAAACCTGCCAAGAAAAATTACATCAAGCACTCATCAAAGCCATAAGTGGAATGAGATATAATGAAACACTATGAGGATTTCTGTATAAACATATGATGGCTAATGCTAATCTTGCTATCAATCGACAGAAGGGGGTTTGTAGTAAGCAGATTTATAATGGTCTATGGTCACAAATAAGCAAAATAAATAGATCGCTATCTTAGGTCATGGGAAATTCCGTTGCAACTTTCCATGAACTTTATTAAGCCATAGTCTTCAGTGTACCTTCTAAACTAAACATGTATTTGCCGAATGTTGGGGCTGGGTCTTGGTGACCTTTTGGTATTGTAAAAGAGATTTAAAAAAAAATAGATAATGTATTCCGTATCTCACATTTTGAAATACATATATAATTCTGTTATGCTCTATAATTCAATGAAATGATCTAATTGAAAAAAAGTATTTGCCATGATATATTTATTTTAATGTGGCATTAACTTTCTGTACTTCATGTATACAAATAAGAAGCAACTTGAATATTTGAGAGAATGAAGAGTTGAGCTGCTTCAATAAAGTGAGAGTTAGGAAGTCAAGGAAATATTTGTATTCACATAATGTCTATGGAGCACTGTATGGCTATAAAACAGTAATTTCCAACCTAAAATTTACAGAGAAACCCCTGACAAAAATGTCTCCTAGTGGGAAACCTCCCTTTATAGAGAACCACTGTATCAACACCATCCATAATGTCAAGGTGGTATCTCCAGGTTGGGGACTCTAGTTGGAAAACACCATATATAACTTATGAAACAATTATGAGCTTAAAGGGGTTTTCCCACCATAGACTTTGATGGCACATTGCTAGCATATGCCATCAAAGTCTGATAGGTGCGTTCCCACCTCTGGGACCCACAGCTATCTCGGAAAAGGGCCCCCGAAAGTTACAGAACAGACTGGACTGTCTCTCCAGTCTGTAACTTTTACTAGTATTATGCCATAAAAGTCTATGGTGGGAACACCCCTTTAATCATTCTAAGGACTGTCAGTCATTGGAAAAAGAGGGGTAGAAAAAACGGATCCTTTTGACTTGAGGAGCAATGGCACGTTGTCAGTAATTATATGATATGTAGTTATAGAAAAGTCAAGGATTCAACCATTTATTCAACCCTAAACACCAAGCTGCTCAAATGGACCTTTGAATGAATCACTAAATGTTGCCTCTGAAAAGAAGCCCAGTGGGTATATTGTCCCCCTAAATCCTATTCTTACCCAATTCAGTGTTCAAGTTATAAGCTCTCTTAAAGGGGTTATTCAGCGAAACAAAAAATAGAAGAAAGAACTAAAATTGGCTGCCCGAGTCTTTATTCATCTCCCTGTGGAATTTTCTTTTCTAATTTGTGCTTATTATGTGTTGTATGTAGCCTCCCTCCTCAACAGCTGAGCAGCAGCATTTCCTATTTTACAGCTGTTTCCGTTTGCCCTGTAAACTTATAAGCCCCCAGATATTTTGCTGTGCTTTGTCTTTCTACCTCCATCCCATCTACAGTATCTGTGCACACCCCCTGTTCCCTCATCTTGAAGGCCATGTGAGACAGGAACGTAGTCTTTAAAGACTGATCTGGAAAGAAGCCAAGCCAATTTCGTCAAATGATCTCCTGGGCTCCAGCTGTTTACTGTGTATCTGGACACACAGAACTACTGAGCTCCCTCTCACCCAACAGCTAAAATAGAACTGTTAGGGCATGTCCCCATGGCACGGTTTTTCGGCCGGTTTTTCAGTCGGTTTGCGGTTTTTCGGACCACCTGAAAAACCGGCCGAAAATGAGCACAATGGTGCTCTATGGAAAACCCATGCAGCAGTCCCCACTGCACGGGTTTTTCGTCCGGCGGGTTTTCCGCCCGCGGTCCAGCCGCAAAACATTCATCAAGCACAATCTTCCATCCGGTTTTCGGAAGGAACCTGTGCTTATGAATGTGAAGGGGGAGGACTTTTCTCCGCTCATCGTGGAGAAAAGCCATCCCCCCCACGGCCGTGGGGACGGCCGCAAAACAGGACAAATACTGGCTGTATTTGTCCTGTGCCGTGGGAACGCACCCTTAAAAGCCCACACAAAACATCATGAAGGTACAGTACAAATGTGCCTAACTTTAAGGCCTCGTTCACACGGCTTATTTTGCCGCGGATTGGCGCCGTACTCCGCGCCGGATTTGCGCTGCAGTACGGCGCCAATCCGTCGGAGTAATTACGGTAATCCACTGCTCTCATAGAGAACAGTGGATTCTGTCGCTCCTCCCCGCTCGGCGAATCTGCCGCGGGGGGAGAAAGTGACATGCACATTATTTACGGTGCGTACGCGCCGTAAACAATGCATTGTCTATGGGGCCGGGAGCGGCGCCCCCGCCGCGCTCCGGCCCCGCCCCCATCCCGCCCCTTTTACACGGCGGATTTGTGAGCTCAATATGGCTCACAAATCCGTCGGGAATAAGCTGTGTGAACACGGCCTAAGAGGGATATTATGTAGAAAGTATTTTTTTGCACTGTGCAACCCCCTAAATTTAAGAGACAAGTGAAAATAATAGAAAGCAGTCCATGTGCCATCTGTCTTGTTTCCTGGAATGATAAGAGGGTAAGGTGAGTAGAAGATAAGTGCAGGTGAATTTTTGATGCATGCATCATAAAAAGAATTATTTTTGTGAACCTTTGTCTTCTTCTATGAAAGTCATTGTGTGATAGGCAGTTCTTCTGTCATAGAGGCTCTCATTCTTATGTGTGTATGGCTCCACTAATAATCTGGAGTTTGACACACTTAGAAGAACACTTTTTCAGAAAGAAGATGCATACTGCAATAGAACTGAAGAAGTCTTTGGGAACTTTCCAAAATAAGGTTTAGGACATGTAGCTGCTTAATGATGAAGTGGCTCATAAGCTATCACATAATCTAACCATCACCCATGTATCAACCATCCTATGGCTATTTCCCACCATGTCATTTTCAATCAAGGACACATATAGAACCAACAATGGTGACCCAATTGGGGAACACCGGTAAAGTGACAGCGCTTTGCAATCCACTTACACAGACATGTCTTGCCATCGCTCTGAAGAGTGTAGCCCTCATTACAGCGGCAGTAATAACCATTCAGGATACCCACACACTCATGCTGACAGCTGTGATTCCCATATGAACAGTAGTCAATCACTACAATCCAGAAGACAGATATTAATATTACACAGTTATTTGACTTGGATCCCTCAAACCCCATCAAATTGTTTGTAATAATGTCTTCATAGTATCTGCAGGAATGTAAGACATTTTGGACTATCTGATGTTTTAGAAAGGGATCTTTGTGGAGAAAGGTCAGTAAGATGAGGTGGTTTCGGCTCTAGTTGGATCAACATGAAAGTTGGCTTTATTATTGTGTTACTGACACAAGAGTTGGTATCTAGTTCAAACAGATTTTTCAGGCTGGAATGAAATAAAAGCCCCTTTTTGTCTTCATGGAATTCTTTCCGACTCCTGATCAAGATCAATGGTTGACTAGAAAAATGTTGTCTATGAACTTGACTAGAATGTCCCTTCTCTAATCAAAAGCACAGCATAAAAGTACATTGACAATAACAATGAGATCACTGTGAAAGATTAAGAGGAGAATCAAACTTTTTTTTTTTTGGCCTATGTACTCAGGTGGGACTTGTTTTAATGGAAGCATTATGGTGGACACATGAAGACTGGTTCTGCCAGGTAGGGTGATTAATTGACTTGCTCATTCATGTAAGTGGCAAGCTTTTAAAATATAGATAAGATTTGTGAAATGAGAATAAAATACACTAAAGTTGCCTAGATACATTAGACAAATGGTAACATAGGAAAAGTTCAATAGTTGCATCAAAATTGCTAATACCCAACCATCTATTAAAGGAGTATACGAGCGCTCCTATGGGGAGCGCTCGTATACTCCTTTAATAGATGGTTGGGCACTAGCAATTTTGATGCAACAACCGAACATTTCCTATTATATACAGTGGAAACCCATTGTGCGTGCGATCCCTGCGTGATTTGAAGAGTTGAGGAGCTTCCAGTGACCCGCTGAGTCTGGACTATGATTTAAAACATTACTGATGCTTTGTACCATATAATGTACAACTAGTCAAGGTGAGCAGTATATATTAGTAATATTTATTCTGTACACCTCCGACGCAAACACACAGGGTGCGCTTTTTTGTTTGTATTCTTTCAGCACGTTATATGGTGGATAAATGGTACCATCGATCTAATATGTCTATGGGTGTTCTGACTGTCCTCCAATCCAATGCCAGAAATTGGATTGTGTTGAGTTGCAACATGTCCGATCCTTTGTTTTGTTGGGAGACAAGTCACTGTCAGTAATGGTATTGGCTCGTCTCCCTCTCCCTATAGTGTCAAAACAATTGTAAATTATTTTTTTTTTTGGGGGGGGTGGGTGGGCTTGAGGTAGATATCCAAAAGAGTGTTTGGCCAACAGCTACGTGATGTGTAGGCCTGCGTTTGATATGACTGCATACAGATCACTTCCAGCTACAGGGGCGGTCAACATTTTAGAAAAACCCTTTAAAGGTTGGAACTGCTGTGAAACAAAAATAACCAGTATTCAGATCTAGAGCTGCCAGAGCTCTGGTATCATCCTTTGGTCCTCCAGCGGTGACATCACATACACTGCTGATGTCCCTGTGCAGTCCATCACCGGCCTCAGTGGTCTCTGTCTGCATGTACAGCACTGGACTACTCAGCTGATTGGCTGCATGGTTTAGTGATGTCACTTCTGTGAGACCGGTGGAGGGTACCAGAGCTCTGTTAGCAGTGGTGGCTTTATAGATGAGGATCGTTTATTTTAGCAGTACAAGCAGTTTTTCATGCTAGTGCTGTCCCTATGCCTTCTTCATTGACGGATGCTACCTATTTTCATGGTAATGTTAGACAATGTTAGACAAATATTTCACCTTGACCATCCGTGGAATCAGTCATGATATGGTCATAGCTACTCAAGATTTATACAACTTGCTCTAAAAATGATCTCCACGGTTATATGATGATTACTCTATTAACTTTTAAAGGGACTGTGACAAAGGGGAATTTTTGTTAAAATCAGCATTCCTGAAAGACAATTTAAAAAAAAAATTGGCAATATTTTTATTAATTTCAGCAGTCCTGTACAATTAAAAATTACATATAAAATCTTGTCCTTCTATAGCTGTGATAAAAAGAGATAAAACTCCTGAATGGCAGAGCAGACTAGTCTCACATTTCTCATAGCAAGAAATGCTTATCTACATGTAGGCTCATTACACACAGTAGATCATGACATAATGATTCTCTATATTCTCTATAGATATTGTTCTCTGGACAGCTCTAGATAAACATTAGACTAGATTGAAAAGGCAATGTCAAGAGCAATACATGAAAGGACAATGGATTCATCTTTTTCTGCACTAAGGGGATTTCTAGCTGACTTTTTAGGTCCTGCTGATTACCTTAATGAGCCTGGAAGAGAACTATCAAGCAAGAGAGGCAAAATAGCAATGCATATAGGGCAACGCTAACAAATTCTGTAAAAAAACAAACAAAAAACCCCCAATTTTTACAAAAAAAAAATACATATAATAGTGACATATTCTGATTTTTTTTATGGTACTATCCTTTTAAGTTAGTAGGGCAGTGCAATAAGGCTTCTCTATGTTACTAATGTGCATGCTCATATACTGTTTTGTGATGAAATAGAACCTGATCAAATGGACTCTACTATTCCAGAAGCTCCCAGTATCTACAGTTGTAGAGTCAGGTAGGTGTGTGTACAAGCAGTGCCATCATGTATACCATAGCCCCGCTAACCATAGGACATTGCTGTAGATGAAGTCAATGATTCCATACATTTTCTGAATATATATATAATTTTTATATCAGGGTCTACTTACTTGAGCACGTCTTTTTGTCATTGTTTAGCTGGAAGCCCGTACGGCAGGCACAGGTGTATGAGCCAAGGGAGCTAACACAGAGCTGTTCACAGCCATGATTGCCTTGAGCGCACAGGTCTATCACTATGGAGAGATAATCACAAATAAAGTCAATCCTGAAGAGATAATGCAATGAGGTAGTTCACCTTTGTTGTGTAGACCACAAGCTAGAAGTAGACATATTCACATGCAGACTAAGCTATAGAAAACAATGGCTATCAGTCATATTGGATTTTTGGATCACAATATAATTGGAAAAGAAGGTTGTAAGATGAAGCCTCATTAGTGGACATTATAAGGGTATGTTCATATATGCAGGTTTTAGGGGGTTTCTTCCATTGTGTGTTTTTTTTTTTAGGTGGCAGTTTCTCCCCATTTTTAAGATCTCTGCTTGTTATTAGAAAATGTGAATGTTCTGAACAAAAGGCTGAAATCCTTTATAGACCTAGTACTTATAATGATTAAAGGGCTTTTTATATAAGGCCAATTAATAGCCGAACAAATGTTGATAAGAATGTCTGCTTCTGATCATTGCCCTGTGTAAAAGGTCCGACAAATGCTTCTTGTTCACTGGCTGATCGCTTCTTTATAGGAGTTGCGGTTTCACAGACCCACAAGCAGCTTCAAATTCACACTTCCTCACTCTTCCTCGCCAGGCTGTGGATGGTTCTATAGCAGTTATTAGAATATCAGATCCATATTCCCAGCTTTTCTAAGTGCGCTGACATTAAGGGCCACATGTATGAATACTGTCTAGGTCTAAAATTCACTTTGTCGCCCATAGCAGACAATCACAGTGCCCATTTAATTTCATATGGTGCTCTGGAAAAATGAAAGGGGCCCTCTGATTACTATGGGCAACAAGGTGAATTTTAGACCTAGACAGTTTTCATAAATGTGGCCCTGAGTGCAGGAGATGTAATCAGAGGGCTACAGAGCTCAAAGTAAACAATGAAAACTAATTAACCTCCTTTGTTTGTTAGAGATAACACACTCTGTTCTCAAGCTGCTGTCTGTACAGGTGATGTCACACCCTGCTCTATCTCTAATCTTGAAGGGAGAGCAGGATGGTAACCAGAGAAACCTGTGTGTACTCGGAGCAGATAAAATCTCTCTTATCTCCTGACCAAGATAATATCAAAAGAGGAATGTATTTGGTAAAAGACTTGATTTAACATTTCCTACAGGGGTAAAAATCATTGTTTGTGGGCAGCACATTTTCCTATGTGAACAGGGGCTGTGCTTACAACAATAATGAATTGAATAGCCACACGAGTTATCACAAATTTGAACCCCCAATAATTGGTCAGTGTAAAGGCTCCTTTTAAAAAGCACTGATCAACTTGCAATAAGTGGACTAGCCTGAAGGTGCAATTATCATCTTGGGTGAATTGAGCCATAGGCAGGGGTGTAGCTATAGCAGGTAAAGGAGGAGCAGTCACTACCGGACCCTGGAGCCTGCAGGGACCCAAAGGTCTCTCTGCCACATATGAAGACACCAGTGTTATAAATGGCACATGGTAGGTCAGATAGGTGGATTTTGCATTGGGGCCCAGGAGCTTTAAAGGGGTTGTCTCACTACATTGATTCATCTTACCTCAGTCCTGTTTTCTTGGTTTCATTTTGATTTCAGGGGGGTGTTTACTGGCTTCCACTAGGCTGCAATAGAAGCCAGGTCTGTAGCTATAGCAACCAGTGCTGGTAGCCTATCAGAAAAGATCAAACAGGTCTGTAGCTATGGAAACCTGAGGAGCTGATGCAGCCCATACAAGAGGTGATAGCTAGGAATAGGTAGGACACTGTTAATGGAAACATATTGGAAAGTGACTTGTTTTTGGAAGAACTTTAACATAAAAAGCAATCCTTATAGTGAGACAACCCCTTTAAGTTATACCTTTAGCCCTATGGTTTGCTGAAATTGTATCCAGTCTCTGAGCAAAATAAACCTCTTTTTTTGAAAGTCTGTTACAGTGCATCAGGATGGCAAAATGTATCCTGGAATCAAGGCTGTTTAGATCATAAAGATTTCTCCAGACTGTATACAACTGTTGCTATGAGAAGCATTAGTTCTGGAGGGCTTTGGGGGAGTTCAGATGATGGATTTTAACAAAAATTAGTGTAATTTGAATGGCCAGTCCATGCTGTTGTTTCCACACACAGTGGCCTATAGCACAGATTTTCCACACCGTGGATTGTCAGGGGTGACGTGGGTTAGTCCCATTGATATTTTGTAAAAATCCGGTCAGCTTCATTGATTATATTAACAGAGAAATGAAAATAGTGGTAGTAATGGATCTATTTTATGACAGACACCAATCAGATGCCTGATGAACCCCATAGACTATTTCCATCATGGTGTCTGTCATTTAGGAGAAAAAAATTATGCTGCATGCTGCACTATTCTTTCCATAATTTTTTATGAAATCTCTGACGGAGTCTCCTAATGGAACCGCAGTAGCAAATGTGATAATATTTTTGACTAAACCTCTCATTGTAACTTATAGGGCTTGTAGACAATTATAATGACTGTGCCTATAAGGCTAGGTCTACACAGCACAGGTTTTCTGTTGGATTTTCAGTGGATTCAAAATACTGAATCTGCCGAAAATCCGACGGTACCCTGTGTTGCATAGACAGCAATAACAAATCCATGCTGTAGTTTACACAGCACAGATTTTTTACAGTTGGTTTTAAAATCTGGCAGAATATGCAACAAATTGCATATTCCACAGGATTCCGCCGGATTACCATCGGATTCCCATATACTCAATTGTACGGGGCCGACAGCAACTCTGAAATCCGCTGTCAGAGTTTGGACGGCATTTTGACATTTGCTGTGTACTCCTGGACTAAGTCGCTTGCTGGTTGTGCTGCTGCTGGAACCCAAGCAATCAGCTCTGGTCTATGGGAAACCTGGCAAGTGTTCGGTTCCCCCGCAGCTCCACCACAGGTGATATAAAGTATTTCATAGTTTGCCCAAAAAATTCTCTATGTAATATATGAACATGTGGAGTCCTCCAGAGACAGTTGTCCTCTTTAGGCTATGTTCACACGGGCTAATTTCGGTGCGCATTTGCGCTCTAATACGGGCGAGATGGCCGCAAAATTGGTAAGCCATTTTCTAGAAAAACTATGGATTAGGCCCTCCTGTCCTGCTCGTAAAATTTCGTCTTTTTGTACGTGCGGGAGAAAATGAGTCAATTCTTGCAGCAAATTTACGCGCCGTGGTAATGGAATGTAAAATGGGGCGCGGGCTGTGCCCCCGCCCCGGGGGGAGTCGGCGTATTAGGCAAGCTCCGAAAGATACCATTTTCTGCGCGGACTGTAGGGACCGAAAGAAAATCGTGTGAACATACTCTTAGTTATAATTGAGGGGTCAAAGCTGAAGACACTCCACTATTAACTAGGGACTTAGTAATAAGTTATACCAGACAACTCCTCTAAATACTAATCCTGTCTGGAGAAAACACATTTTCTATATAGTAAAAATCTAAGAATATTTTAGGGGGATTTATGAAAGGCTCTGTGCTGTTTATGGCAAAAAAATAGTTACACATTATTTTTTTTGGAAAAAAAAAATTGTGTTTTTTTTTTTGTGGATCAGGGAAGGACCTCCAGCCACCAGACAGATGTAATATTAACTGGAAAATTTTGGAAATCTATTCCAGCTAAAGCTGGGTTATCAAGCAATGGCGCTAAAATCCCATTAAATTTTGTTTTTGGGAAGCGTGCAACAATCTTCTGTTGAAGACTTGCGTATAAAATCTGAGTAAATCTGCCCCAATGTCTTACTTGAACAGGTCTTCTTGTCATTGTTGAGTTTGTAACCTGTACGACAGGCACATGAGTAGGAGCCGGGAGAGCTGACACAGATATGCTCACAGCCGTGATTCCCCAAAGCACAGAGATCTATTGCTGGAAAAGAAATACATGGTTATTTAAGACCACGTTCCATAATTATCTTGTAGATAATAGTAGTGTTTTAGGCTGGTTCAGTCTCTGTGGCTGCCACATGTGGACAGGTACACATCTACCTGTGATGCGTTGTTACTGGTAGACTCATAGAGCCATACCCTATGTTCACACGGGGTAATTTCAGCGTGCATTTCGCCACATATTTGCGCTCTAATACGGGTGAGATGCACGCCAAAATTACGGTAATCCAAAATTCTCAAAACACATAGTAAATGTGGTGTAAAGCTTGTACTCCATTATTTTTGGCAAAAATTGTGCCAGAATTCTGGTGCACCTGCCTTGATAAATGTGCCCAATTGTCTTGTGATTGTCCATTACCTTGCTTACACAATTTTTTTTCACATAGTTGACTTTTCTGCCATTGCTTTAATCTTTCCCATTCATGTCTATTTTTTATGGACTGGTTCAAGTTTCTATTAGTAAGGGTATGTTCACACGACGTAACTTCGGCGCGCTTTTCGCCGCATATTTGCGCTCTAATACGGGAGAGATGCATGCCAAAATGAGAACTATGGATTACACCTCCTCTCCCCGCTCGTACAATATGATCGTATTGTATGCGCAGGGAGATAAGTGACATGTCAATTATTCGTAGCAAATATGCACCGCGAGTAATGCATGTCAATGGGGCCGGCAGGAGTACGCGCGTATTAGCGTGAGCTCCCGAAAGACACGATGTACTGCGGTAGGTACTGTACACGCCGCAGTAGATTGTGTGAACATAGCCTTACATTCACATGCAGCAGTTGAAGGTTTGATCATGGCCGTGGAAGATTGTGTTGTTAGGTTTGCAATAAAATACTATGGCTAGGGTGTACCATGAGAAGTAGCAGCCACAGTCTGATCCTGGAGCTTATTGTTCTCTCTGCCTCATTAGGGTGCTTTCACATGGTGTGGTTTTGGTGCAATTTTTCACTGCACATTAGTTTAACTGCCTTTATTACCAGCAAGCTCCTTTCAGTTATCTAAACTGTTTGGAAAGGTGTTACAAATGAGTAATCAATTACTCTGTTTAGAATCTGCAAGACTTCAAACACAGTCATTGATCACTCACTTGTAACACTTTTCCAAACAATTTAGATAACTGAAAGAAGCTTGCTGGTAATAAAGGCAGTGTTGCAACCAGCGCCGCAGCCTGCAACTCGGGCTGCGGGCGCCGCCGCGGCTCTGCCCCTGCCTCGGCTACCAGGACGAGTGCCGCCGCTGCCCGGTTAATTGCCGGGCACTGCCTCTATTTTACCGGGGCGCTTCCACCCGCTTCCTGCCGGATCTTTAGTGCCTTGCCTATTGTGAAAGTGTTTCCAGTTGTCACGTTCTGATCTTACATGTACCGTACCCTAGCTACCGTCTCTTGACTACGAATCTCTTGCACGACCTAACCTCGACCCTTCCTGCCTGTCCCACGACAACGAACCTTAGGCACCTGCACTGACCTTATTGCTTGTCCCAGACTACGAGCTGTCTTACGATTTTGCACCACGGTATACTTCGGCTGCCACCGCCCAAGCAAGTCCGTCAGGCGGTAGCGACCTTGGTAGACCTCCCGCCGCAGCAAGTCCATCCCGCTTTGCGGCGGGCTCTGGTGTGAAAACAAGGGCTTACCACCATCGCTTTGCCAGTGGTCTAGTGGCTCCACTTATACGTCCGGGACCGTTACATTAAGATACGGCCATTGGATCCCAGGTACCGCTACCCCGTGTGGCGGACCTCTCTCGCGCGTGGTGACCCAGCAGTACTCAACAACTGGCCCCAGCAGGGTTGCAACCAGCTGGATCAATGACCACCATGATGCAGCAACTCGTTACTGCCCAGCAGCAGCCGCCACCTCCTCCCGTGGCCGCCACCAGACTCCGGCAGCGCCATGACTCCAGTCTGGGACCCAAGCTTCGTTTGTCGTGCCTGCACAAATTTGGTACGACGACCAAAAGCTCTTGCACGGAGGATGCCTACACAGTGCACCAATGAACATGAGATAATGGGGGACCATTTCCTGTTGACGTTTCCAAGTGGGTGTTCCATGGGGTGTCAGAATGTTTTGTCCGGGAATGGCCCTGGGCTGAGGCATACACATCTATGGGACAGGAGCGATCCGGTGAACTGTTGGAATCGAATGCCTTACTTTCTGAATTCGCAAGTGGTCTCTTCGAGGGAGCCAGCTCGAGATCTCTTCTGAGGTGTCGGCCGCTTGATTCCATGCGCCAGGTGGCGGAAACCTCGGTCGGAGATTATTGCTTGGTACACATTTCGCCACCACTGGCATCGGAGCTGCCTGGGAATGACGCCGCTGTGTGCCACTTTATAGAAATGGCCTTTCCAGCAGGGTTTAAGGACGCCCTTGCAGCAACGAGATTTGCCATTCCCTCTCTAATGTGAATTAATCCAACTGGCCAACACGCATAGACGTATGCTTCGCAGAGAGGCAAGAAGAGCTGGCGCAAGATGCGAATGGCTGGTGACCCAGTCGTCTGCCACGCCTGGCCCGGTGTTCCAGACGAGGCCTCTCACTGCCGCTTCCTTTACCGTCTGGGGGAAGAGGCCCATGCAGGTGGAGAATCAAGCCACACAATTCTGAGCAAGAAGAAACCCTTCGGCATGCAGGAGAAAAACCTGGCTGGCCTGTACTGTACTGCGCCAGTACGGGGGATAATTTTCGAAGGAGCTGTACGCTTCGCCCCAAGGTTCCGGGAGGAAAAACGCCCGCACCTAGGCCACTGTATGGGTGGAATCCCTAGGTTGAGTAATCTTCCTCTCCACGCGCTGCCATTCTGACTATGCCGGTGGAGATCAGGACTGACTCGGGTTATTTGTTTCCAGGCTCCTGCGTTCCTGGACTCCGTTTCAGCCGGGATACTTTATCCACGCCGCCCTTGATCCCGGTATCAGCTACCAGTGGTTAGACTGGAGAACCCGTTGGTGATATCCCTCGGTCACGGGGAGCTGCTTGGAGACGCCATTCGGCTACGGGACCAAACCGGTGACACAATCCTAGCAGGTGTGGGCGCCCTGCACAAGGGAAGATTTCCTTCTACGTGCCTGTCTCGATTTCCTCAGCGATACTGTTGGGGCTTTCGTGGCTGCAGCGCCATGCCCCTTCGCTTAATTGGAAGACAGGCGAGGAGTGCGCTGGGGAACTGTCTGCCGGAAACTTTTGCTGGTGGCCCTCGCCCGGTGTAGATCCATTCACTTCCCAAACCGTCCCTACAGGCATATACCAGGTATGCAAACGGGAATACTGGGATTATGCGGACGTCTTCTCAGTGAAGCAGGCCGTGACATTCACGACTCTCGCCCCTATGACTGCCCAATTGATCTACTGCCGTGGAAACCAGTCTCCCAGCGGGCCAGGGCTTTACCCTGCTGTCCGGTACGGAAGAAACCAGGCCATGTGAATACATTCCGGGATAAACCTGGAGAAGGGCTTTTTACGCAAATCCACCTCCCCGGCGGGGCAGGATGGTTTTTTTTTTTCGTGCAGAGGAAAGATGGCTCCATACGGTCCCTGTATCGACTATCAGGAGGCACTGGCCTAATTACAAAATCTACTGTGAAAAAATAGCTATAACTTGCCACTGATCAAGAACTGTTTGACCGGACATTCGTGGAGCAAAGATTTTCTCCAAGTTTCAACTGCGAGGGGCCTTCACCTCATCCGCAATTCGTTGAGGGGGACTGAGTGGAAACTGCTTTTAAACACACGGGATGGACACCTCAGGTTCACTCGTCATGCCATTCGGTTTCTGTGCAATTGCCCCAGCAGTCTTCCAGAATTTGTGAATGATATTTCTGGGATCTAATTTACACGTTGTTGTCGCGGGTCTACCCTAGACGACTTTCTGGTTGTTCTCGGCTGATGTGGAGAACTCATCGTTCCTGTCCCCGCCTGGTGTTGGAGCTGGCCTACGTGCCAACACCTCTACGCTAAATTAGAGAAATATCTCTTCCACCGGACCAGCCTCCCGTTTCTCATTGGTTACGTCATCTCGGACCCGCGGGTTACAGATGGATCAATGCAAAGTTGTAGGCTGGCTGTTTTGCTACAGTGGCCTCGGCCGGGTGGGCCTACGCAGCTATACAACGCTTCCTGGGATTTCGGAATTGATTATCGTCAGTTTTATTCTGCCACTATTCTACCTTGGTGGCGCCCGTATCATTGCACTTACCAAAAAGAACACCAACCCTAGGCAGTGGCCCGCCTAAGGACGAACAGGCATTCTGGTGCTGCTTAGGAAGACTTTGCCTCTGCGCCCGTCCCTGACCTGACCTGTATTACGAGAAGCCATTCTTTCTGGAGGTGGATGCCTCCTCGGTCGGGAGCTGGCATTTCTTATGAGAGGGACCTAAAGGCCAAGAGCTCACCGGTGCCTTCTTCTCCAAGACCTTCTCCCCTGCAGAGAGAAATTACACAATCGGGGACGGGGAGCGTTGCTGGCTATCAAGTAGCCTTAGAAAGAGTGGCGTTATCTTCTGGAAGGTGCACGCTATCCATTCACCATTTACTACGACCATTAAAAATATTCAATACCTCCAATCGGCCCAACGCCTCAATCCACACGTCAATGCCAGTTGGTTCCTCTTCTTCTAGCGCCTTCGATTCCGATACTTTTCGGACAGCTAGAGAAGAACCATCAGGGCTGATGCGCTCTCCCGTGTTCTCCGATGTGTTGAAGGGAGGAGGGCGTAAACTCCAGCATATAATTTCCCCCGAAAGCCTGATCTCTGTGGCTCAGTGGATCTGCCAAAGGTTGCCTCCAGGGAAAAGACTTACGTCCGTACTCGATCAGGGAGAATTTTGAAATGGGGACACTGTTCTCTAGTGGCTGGATCACCTAGGAGCACGCAAATTGTTAACTTCTAATCTCCCGTTTTTAATGGTGGCCAGAGCTTGCTAGGGCACATAAGGGAATTCGTGAAGTCCTGCGTTTACTTGTGCTCGTAACAACGAATCCTCGCCACAAAACCCGCGGGTTTTCTCAGCACTCTGCCCAATCCCTAGGGCCCTTGGACTCATGTGGCTGATGGATTTTCATTAACGGATCTTCCTCCTATTCGGGCAACACGGTCATCTGGGTGGTCGGCGGAGCTGTTTTTCGAAGAAGGCGCAATTTATCCCATTGCAAGGGCACCGTATCGCCCCCCGATGGCCAGCCAGTTTATTCATCCCACATCTTTCCACCTACTAGGACTTCGCCCAGCATTATTGTCTCGGGATCGGGGGGTACAATTGTGCGAAGGTTCTGGGGGACCCTATGCTCTCGGTTGCAGGTGAACCTCGATTTTCATTTCCGCATATCAACCGCAGACGATCGGCCACAGTGGAGTGAATCAATCATGAGCATGGGGTGGCTAATTTGCTGGCACTTTGTCTCGGCTCGACTGGGCATTGACTGGGCCTGCTTACTTCACTTGGGCAGAGCTTTCTATAACTCCGTGGAGTACAGAATCCACTTGTACCTCGCCATCTTTTCTTCGTCTATGGCCAGCATCCCGCCCTCCAATTACCTTTGTCTTCCACCATCGGAGTGTGCAAGGGGGCAGCTGATACTTTTGCCCGAGGATATGGTGTCCATTTGGAAACAGGGACGAGACAGTCTCTGCAGCATGCGTCCGCACGCATGAATTCCAAGCCGGACAAAAATAGACAGACCATCCCAGTGTTTCTCCGGCGACCAAGTCTGGATATTTGGCCCGATTTTATACGGCTCAAGATCCCCCGCATACAAATTGAGGCCCCCGGTACATAGGGATCCATTTGAAGTACTCGGTTGCATCAACCCGGAGCATATATAAACTCCGGCTCCCACACCACAAGGCGTTTCCCAAACTCCTTCCATGTCTCTCCTTGTTGAAGCCGTGGATCCTGACACGCTTTTCCCAGAGGATCACTCCTCCAATATTACGAAGTGGAGTCGCAACTTCTCTACTGAAACTGGAACATCCTAGATATGAAGACCCATCTGGGGAAGGCGGGCACTTCTGATCGGACTGGAAGGAGATTGGTCCTGAAGAGAGATCTTGGGAGCTGGAGGACAACATCTTGGACCGTGAGTTGCTGCAGAAATTCCTCCAGGCCAGGAAGAAGGGGAGGGCTAAGGGGGGGGGGGGGATTGTTGCGACCAGCGCCTCCGCCCGCAACCCGGGCTGCGGGCGCCGCCGCGGCTCTGCCCCTGCCTCGGCTATCGGGACGAGTGCCGCCGCTGCCCAGGTGTTGGGCGACGGGCGCACTCGCCTTCCTGCGCGCCGGTACACACCTGGCCACGCTTCTCTGTGTCCCCGCATGGCCTCTCCTGCCCAGGCGGCTCGCGTCCCCGTGTTAAGGCGCGCGCAGGATCGTGAAATTTAAAGGGGGCAGTGTGCCGGTAATTGGTTAATTCGCCGGGCACTACCTCTATTTTAACCTGGGCGCTTCCGCCAGCTCCCTATCCGGAATTTTAGTGCTCTTGCCTATTGTAAAGCGGTTTTCCAGATGTTCTCGTTTTGATTCTACCCTGTACAGTACCTTGCTACCGTATCTTGACCACGGAATTCTGCCGCCTGCCCTGACCTTCCTCGCCTGTCCCACGACCAATGAACCTCTTAGACGCCCTGGCCCCTGTCCTTCTGCCTGTCCCCGACTACTGAGACTGTCTTACGATTTCTGCACCACGCCTATACTTCGGCCTGCCCACCTCAAGATGTCACGTCAAGGGGGTAGCGACTGTAGACTTCACGCGCAGCAAGTCCATCCCGCTTTTGGGCGGGCTCTGGTTGAAAACCGGGACCTAATTAGATTCTGCTCCCTGGCGTGGCTTAAACTCCATCGCTTGCGGTTGGTCAAGTGGAGGATCACCTTCTACGTCCGGGACCGTTACAGGCAGTTTAACTGAAGTGCAGTACTGCAAGTGAAAAAATGCACCGAAAATGCACCTTGTGACAGCATCCTTAGACAACAGTAGTATAAGGGTATGTTCACACAGCATAGAAAAAATACTGGTGGGATTCTGATTAAAGAATCCGACCGGTATTTTATTGCCTTTTCCATGGTTTTGGGGGATGGTTCTGTCCTTGGATTTGCCTGTCCCCCTTATCATTGAATGGCAAACTTTCCAACAGAAAACCGGGTGGAATGAGGTGCATTTTCCAAGTTTTTTGGAACGTCATCAGTGTGAAAATCCATCTAGTAGAACAACCGTGCAGTGTAGACTACTGGGCAGATTTTCTATTAAAGTCTATATGTTAGTACTGCGCTACTGGCCCTTTAAGGATTTTGTTGCAGCCTCAACCAGGTTGCGGCTTGGTACGTAATGGGTTAAGCACTTGAACCAATCCCTGGCTGGGGCGGGAGTTTTAAACTGCTTCCTGTCTGCCTGGCCTTGCTGGTGATTGCTTTTTATGTCCTAGCTGTCTGGTTTGCTCTGCTGTGTCATTTTGCTTGTTCTCTGAATTTTGTCTTGTCTTTCTGGTTACTCTCCCGTTTTGTCCTAGGGTATTTTACATACTCCTGGTTTGACCTCGGCCTGTACGACTATTCTTTATTTGTTATCTGTGGCATTGTTTGTCTTCTGTCTGTTTGGCACACGTTTTACTAGGTACAGCTCAGGAATAGGTACAAGTGTGGGATCGCTTAGGCAGGGTAAGCCAGGGCGAGACTATTGGAATGGTTGACAGATGGTTTTCAGGTCTGAAAACCGTCTTAAAAACTGACTGAAAACCCTGCTGTGTGGACTTACCCTGTCAGTTTTATGAAGACTATTTAGCCAGCATATTTTGTATACTGATTCTTTTATGGGCTCTATATAGCTATCATATCTTGGTGCTATATAGCAGTATTGTTAGGGCAGAAATAACAATAAAAACAATGTTATGTAAGGGCAGGGGTGTAACTACCGGGTTAGCAGACATAGCAGCCCGGGCCCTGAGGCAGCTGCTGACACGTCTGCTACCCCGTTAGTGCCGCTCCTGTGCCCGCGGAGCCTATACAGTCTCCCCCCTTAAGCCGCCTATATAGCCCCCCCAAAGAAACCATATCCCCCCTAAAGCGAGCCTATATAGCCCCACTAAGCCTGCCTGCCTAGCCCCCTTAAAGCCTGCCTGTATAGCCCCTATAGCCCCCATAAAGCTTGCCTACCTATATAGCCCCTCTGAAGCCTGGATGTCTACTTATATGGGGCCCCTATAGCCCACCTAACCCCTGTCTACCTGTATGGCTCCCTATAGTTTTACCTAAACCCTACTGCCTCATATAAAGGCCCCTATAGCCACCTAAAGCCTGTATGCCTTTTTGGGGGGCCCCCTTAGCCATCTACCTATTATGGGTCACCTATGCAAACCTACCTAGGGGGCCAAAAATGCCCCTACCAATCCCAAATCTACCTACTGGCTCCCTCCAAATTTCCCAAAAACTACTGCCTACCTACCTATGACTACCTACCTACCTGGGGCCTTGTTACCTCCAACCTCAAGCCTACTAACCCCAGGCCTACCAACCTATTAATGGGGTCTACCCTTATATGTTTTGGGTGGGATAAGGCCATAGCTGTAATAACCCTGCGGGGGGTGAATCCTCTGTTCCCCCCCCTCAGGAGACGGGGGCCTTTAAAGCTTGGCCTGTAACCCCTCCCCCCCCCTGGGAAGTTGTACAGAGGGGGGGGCAGGGAGGAGGGTGCTAAAAAGTCAGGATTCTAAGATATTTGTGTCTAAATTCCAGGGACAAGTTTTGGGAGATGTCATATGGGGGCGGACGGGATCAGAACAAAGGGAAAGTCAACGACTTCGGGGAAAAACGCCCTGTGTCCGAGATGAAACAAAACCTGTAATCATTATATGTCTGCAAGCATGTTTACACCTTTCTCCACTAATGGTACTTAGGGAGGAAATATACAGTCTGTGGGGGTACTTGTGTACACTGGTATATACATATATCGGGAAAATTGATCTTTTTTCATAATATTATAGGGGTATTATTCAGTCCTAGTGGTGGTAATTTTTCTGTTTCTGGGGGTATAATCAGGTCATATGTAATAGTGTTTTGAATGTTGGTCTTGGTAAAATGGGGGTGTGTTTGGTACAGTATAGGTGATTGTAAGGTGAGGTTATCACTCCTTCTATTATCTAGTAACTGCATGACTTAAGAGGTCCCAGTAAATGTTCGTGGTCGGAGGGTTGGTGGGGGGGCATCCAAAAGTTTGCTATGGGGCCCAGGCCTCTCTAGTTACGCCCCTGTGTAATGGGCTCTACTTTTCTTTTCCCCCAGGCCCCTCTTTTTAAACAAACCACGTGGGTTTACCCCCAGGTTTGTTTTGGATTTTAGGTCTTATATCACCCACAAGTCTTTTTGTCGTTGTTCAGCTTGTAACCAGCCCGGCAAGCGCAGGAATAAGATCCAGGAGAGCTGACACAGAGCTGCTCACAGCCATGATTTCCTTGGGCGCACAGATCTATCACTGCAAAACAAGTTTTTATTATATTTTACATAAATATAATATAATTTAGTAAATATAATATACTTGTATTTAGCACATATTTACTTTGGGTACAATACTGCAGACCAGAGTCATATAGTAGCTGTTACACTCTTTTTTTTATTTTTGTAATAGAATCACCTTTGGGTCATTCTGGTTACAATGAATGTTTTTTCAGCTTTCTGACCTTGATTTATATTGTAGAATTTTCTTAAAGGGGTTTTGCCAAGAAGTGAGTTACTTACCTAACAGGCTGATACTCCCCTCTTGAGGCTGGAAAAAAGGGGCGTTGTGTTTTTTGTGTTTAAAAAAACAAGTACCTCCTCTGTGATTTTTATCACTCAACCCCCCTGACGCTCCTGTACCCATCTCTGTAGTTATAAAAATTTTGGCAAAACCACAGGAGATTAACTTATTGGGGAGGGGGAGAAGAAATGGGAGCAGGCAGCATTCTTTTCACTTTTCACAAAATGATGAGGGGAAGGAGGGCTGACAGGAGCCCGGGGTCGCTGCATGTTTACTCAGATAATTACATTACAGTAGAATTCTTACACAAAAGACACAGGGGGCCTTTTTTTCCCCAGTCCCCCAAAACTCGTTCATGTTCCCTGCCATCAGATAAGAATCAAAAAACACAAGCGCAGCCAGATCAGCTCCTGTCAGCTCCTGGTCGTATTTCAGAGTCATATAGTATTTCTTATACAGCAGAATCCACTCACATTTTATTTTTGTTTTTGTAATAGAATCATAAGTCGGTCGTTCTGGTGGAAGTGGATTTTTTTCAGATTTCTTGCCTTGTATTATTTTGTAGAATTTTTTTCAAGCAAGAATTTGTAAAAAAGTTGCATGTGACCTATATTGATGGATGTGTCATTTTATCATCTCACTTTTTATACTGCCATAGTGATTTTAGAAAAGGTCTGGTGCAAAACTAGGGAAAGCTAAAAATTTTAACATTCCAAATCAACAAAATCCAAAAGTGGCCCTTTGGGGTGGAAATTTCCCCTAAAGGGAAAGTTTTGATGCTGTAACAAAGACACCAAAAAGACTGAGGCAGTAAGGCCCCATTCACATATGACCTAATGTATGAAAACTACCTAGGCCTAAGACTGCTTCGTTTTCCCCTAAAAAACCAATCGAGCTCCCCCCTTCATTTAATTAGTTCCTGAAAACAATGAAAGGGGCTTGTTTGGGGTTTGAAATGGAAAAATAAGAAAGTCTTGGGGCCCTAAAATTTTTTCTTTAATGCCCCCATGGGGTTTTTGCAGCCCAGTTGGGGTATTTGTGGCATAAAAGTCTATGGCTGTTCCACAATGGAGCCATAGACTTCTGTAGGGCAATACAGACCTAATGGGACAAAGTTTGTCCTATTTAGCGAACATCCAGGGTTTCTGCATTGGACACAAAAACATTGTCTGCCAGGATTTTGTGTCTTATGCAGAAGTGGTATCTTTTTGCAAAAATAGGAAAAATTTATTCCAATTGGGAAAACTGCATATTCCCCAAAAAGGGGTATTTGGGGCCCGGGTCACGGAACGCCGCAGTATCTTTTGGGAAATTACTTTTTTTACAGTATCCTCACAGATACCATGTTTTGGGCCCCCGGGCCAAAATGATAGGGTAAAGGGGCCCTAACGCTGGTAGGGTACCTTCAAAAATATTTAGGAAAATTAAGTTTATTATTTTATCGTTAGGTCTGCAATAAATAAGAAACCGAAAATAAATAATCGTTTGGCGAATGCACTTACTAGAAAAGTTTTTTCCCCGTCTGCTTTTAATTTGGGTACCAGGTTTACATTCCAAATTAGGGGAGCCAGGGCCCTTGACACGGGTTTATTTTGGGACATCCATGGTCCATTTCAGTGCACAGGGCCCACCCCCCTAAAAAGGGAAGGAAGTTGTGTTCTTTATATCTAATGGACTTCTTGTATTAAGATTAAGAAGCAAAAAAATTTTAAAAAATGAGGGGCACCCTAAAATTTTAATTTCTCAGAAACCCCAGATGCCTATGTGGGGCAAGTGGAAAGAGATGCTCTTAAGTACTTGCCTCTGGCAAAAGCCAACAGTAACTTGATTTTAAGGCATTTTGGTAGTTGCCATTCACAAGTGCTGATCTTGAAAACTAATATCTCTTTATAGAAGTTTGTTTATAGCTGAAGGATATAATTGATGAAGTTGACTGTAGATGTCAACCCAGATATATGTTAAAATACATAATACAAAGCAATGGTAATAACAATTATATATATAAAGCAAAAAAAACCAAAACGTAATTCCTTGGGTTAACCCTATACAGGCGTAGTTTAAACAAAAAATTTCGGCACATGTTAATCATCAGCTATTACAAATGTTTGTGTTAAAATAAAATTGATGATTAGCTCAAAATTTTCATATATCTTTTATCTTATGTGTTTACGGAGCTTTGGTGGGACAGATATTTGACACAGTTGAATAAAAAGTGCAGTCACATAGTGAGACATACCACAGAGCTTATCCTGGAACTGGATTGCAAAGTGCTGAATTAGATCAAATGACTCTACATAGAACACATGGTCGTCAATTGGAGGTGATGCCATTGCCCGAAGAGAGTTGACATCTGCTCTCTGTACACCAACAGCATAGATCTCAATCTGAGCTTCTCGGGCTTGTGCGGCCACTTCTGTTACACGATCCTGAGGTCTGCCATCAGTCACAATAACGGCAACTCTAGGAATCCTTTTGGCGGGGGGTCGGGCTCCTTCTTCAACAGTAAATGCAACATTCATGGCATACTGTATTGCCAGACCAGTCATGGTCCCTTGTGCTAGAGGGATGATATCATTGATGGCCTTGTGCATTTCAGATTTTGTAAAGTATGACTTGAGAGAAAAGACATTTTGCACTTGGCTGGAGTATTGGACCACGCCAACTCTGGTGTGAGTAGGTCCAATCTCAAGTGAATTAATCATATCAATCATAAACTTTCTCATGCTTTCAAACTCAAATGGTCGGACACTTCTTGAGCTGTCAATAATGAAGACCAGATCCATGGGGCCGGCTTTACACTGTTGCTCTGAAACAAAGAAGAGAAAACTAACATTATCCATTCATTGGGAGCTGACACATTTGTAAATATGTAACCTATAGGCAACAATTTGGATGGGTTGCCACTTTCTATTATACAATTTGTCCCTATTTTATCTGGATCATGGGGCATGTGGTGCAGTTTTAGGGGCACACATCCTGGTTATCTGGGACAGGCTCTCTTCTATGTGTCATATTACAGAATATCTAACTTCCTCGTGGAGATATTAATGACATACTGTACTCACAAGGTACGGTGTCCAGATTGTTGCCTATGGGACAACTTTTTATAATCCTGTTCTTTATGCAAAGAAGCTAAAAGGATCTAAAATGTTTTTACATTTGCTATAGGTACATTTTAATTAAATCATCCAGGCAATATCCTACGTATCCATTTCTTATCCAGATGACCCACATATATGTATCTATAGTTTAGTACAATAGAGTTAGGCCATCTTACTTCAATGAGCTATTGATTGATACACATTATTTTTCCACCCCGTGGAACAGCTCTGAGTAACTTAGCTGAGATTTGACATCAAGATGTAACCACATAGGGGAAGGAAGTCAAATGTGTTTTATTGACATGAACTTAGCCTAATCCAATGTTAGCTTTTGGCTGGACACTTTAAACAGAAGCCATCTCTATAAATAAGCTGCTGGAGGTTACAGACCTTTCCAAGCAGTCTCACACAGTACAGTGAATGGCATTTGGAGCCTGGTAGATCAGTTGCCTGAGGACCCCTCTGCTCACCCCTGCTCTGCTACAGCAACAGGAATTCATAAGCTGGCACATAATGACCTCTTTATTTTCAAATATCTGAGCTATATTGTAGAAGGAAATACTGGCTACTAAGTGGTCAAGTTACAGTATTTAGTAGCTTTCAGTCACTTCTTCGAAAGTCAAATGGATCATGGCTAGCTCTGTAGCGGCTTTTCTTCCACTGAAGCTACTGGAAACTTAAAGTGGTATTCCCACCTCAGATATTTATGGCATTTCCACAGGATATGCCATTAATATCTGTCAGCTATGGGTCTCAGCAGATCTTATCTTGCCACCCCTTAACCCAAATCCTTGTTCTTCCCAAAATTGGGACCCGCACCTATCAGACATTTATGACAAATCCTATGGACATGCTATAAATGTCAGAGATGGAAATACTCCTTTAATATTACCTGAATCAATGATTCAATGATACTGATTCTTTACTATGCAGCTGATGCAGACTTTGCTGTGAATAACCTAGCTATATTATCGGGTCTATTTAAAGGGGTTTTGCCACAAAGTAAAATTGACGTGGGAAGCTTGCAAATTAAATAATAAACATTTTCATCATTCATCGTTATTTAAAATTCTGCACCGTTTTTGTTTTAGCTGCTCCTTTAGTGATCTGTTTTTTACAGCTCATCTCCAGGGGAAAAGACCAGGGCTAAGAGCTCTTCAGTCCTGGTCGCACATGCTCAGATATGACCTCACCTCTCAGGCATCTACTGAGTGTTCAAACCCCAGTTGCTGTCACTCTACTCCTGTCCTCTGTACTCCTTAGTAATTAGTCAAACAGTGCAATAAAGAAAAAAAGAAACCTCAATCAGGTCTGTGCATTGATAGAGGAAAAAAAAGCCACAGGTTTGGTCGCTGCAGGGATTTGAACCTAGGACCCTTGTGGTGTGAAGCAAAAATTTTTTACCTCTGAGCTACAGTGTAGCTACTTACAGTTCTACACATAAACAGACTATTCTTTGACTAAAGAGAAGAAAGGCCTGGTGATGATATCCTGCAGGGTCACATGATATGCAATTCAAACAAATCACACATGCCCCCTTCTGAGCACACAGAGCTGAAGAGCTGGATACAGGAGGTATGAGATGAGATCGTGGCAAAACCCATTCAAGGTAGAGAGGACAGAGAGGTATAAGGCAACAGAGCACATTGAAGCATCTCCAAAAGACTACTTAAGTATTCTTTTAGAGATGCTTCACTGTACTCTGTTGCCTTATACTGAAAGCCTATTCTGTCCGCTCTCTACCTTAAACAAATCCGAAAAAAGACCACTCCAAATCCAGATCAGCTTTTTCTAAGACACAGTTTGAATTCTTCTCTGTCTATTGTCCCAGAGGACAACCCTGTTCTTACACAGGTCCTAGATGCCCCATTTTCACTCTCTTTACAAACACACCAAGGAATCTGCTGTTTTGGACATGCTCTGACCCAGCCGTCTAACCATCACAATTTGGCTCTTTTCAGAGTTGCTCTGATCCTTTTGATTATTTTTCCTGCTTCCAATACCTCTACTTCAAGAACAGACTGTGCACCTGCTTTCTAATATAACCCATCCTTTTAAGGCTAGGTCTACACTGCATCGGACAAAAAACGCCTGTAAGTCACGTTTTGCGCAAAAAAGTTTTTTTGCCGTTGGCCCATACAATTGAATGTATGGGAACACGACGAAAAAACTCAAAGCGCCGGCATAGTATGCAACATGTTGAATAATATGCCGGCGCCAGAAGACAAGCAGAGAAAAAACGACCTGTGTAGACTACAGGTTGTTTTTTCTATTAAAGTCTATGGGCTGGCTAAATGATTGTATTTTTGGTGGTTTTAGAGTCCTAAAACCATCGAAAATATGATAATTTTTCATTGCAGTGGAGACATAGCCTAAAGGTGACAAGATAAGCAGCAGAACCACCACTTCCCACTGTACAGAATTTATGCTATTTGGTAATTTTTGCCATACTTATGATGAAGCTTGTATTTTATCTTCCATCCCGTCTAGAAACCTCCTTACCTTTTGGTCTTGCCTCGAGTTGTGTCCAAAGGATGAAAAGCAGAGTCGATAAGTACAGGAGCTTCATCTTGCAGTTTCGAGATATGATTTTGAATTACTGCAGGAAACAACAGGACAATAACCGATTAGCAATCAGATTGAAATGAACCTGATAGGCATCACATGGGAAGTATAGTAAGGGTGCTGTCACACAGAGCGGTTTTGTTGTGTTTTTGGCTGTGTTTTTTGTGCAGAAAGGTGCAGCAATTAATGCTGTACATTTCTGTTTGTAACTGTTATGAGTTATAACTAGATTTATTTTTAATTAAGTTAAACCTCAGTTACCAGGAATCTTTCCTGTCTTTAAAGGGAACCTGTCACATTGAACATGCTATCTGATCTGCCGGGAACATGTTATAGAACAGGAAGAGCTTTGCTGACTGATATATAGAGTAGAACTTAAACTCAAGTTCAGTAGAACTTGTATTTTATTCATTTAAATCTCTGCTTATTCTGTGTTAAAGAGTCCAGTGGGCGGTCCTATCAGTGATTGACAGCATTCTTTGCATCAGTGCTTAATCTGAACACCATAGGCCAGATTAAGCATGGATTTCAGTTCTACTGTCTTTCCTCACCAAACCATATATCAATAAGCTCAGCGTCTCCTGCTCTATAACATGCTGCTGGCAGATTAGATGGCATGTTCAGGGTAACAGGTTCCCTTTAATAAGAGGAAAACATGAGTGAATTTAAAAAATCTAAATAAATCTCTATTTCTATGTGATAGTTTTGAAGAGGAATCACCCAAATGTTGAACAAAAATAAAAAGTAAAGGTTCTTTAACTTGCGCAGGTAAGTCAATTGGTGCTCGGTATTAAGAGGCTCTAGCAGCCCAGTTGTCAGAAGGATGAACAACAATGATTTATAACTACGATCGAAAGTGTGGCTGTTCATTTTCATTTTTGTTGGTTGACATGGGTAGGTCAATTAGCTTTCAACATGTAGGGAACACTGAATGAAGACGTTTTCAAAATATATTGTGTTGTTCATTTTTTTTTTGTTAAGGAGCTACAAGTGATTTTATCACCTTCTGAGCTCTCCCTGGTTCCCCAAGTGACCGACCTGTGTACTTCTATCCCCCTGCTGTTTGTTCTATCTGAAAGCAGGGAGTGACTTCACCACACAGGTCGCGGCAGCAGCAGCACAGAACTTCAGACAGTGAGAGCTTGTTTGTTATCTGAACTTTCAGACAAAAGACCATAATTACTGCTGTTTACTTTAACTCAGAAGATTCCCTGGTCCTGACAGCATAAAGATTTTATCGAAATTTGCAGAAGTCTGAATACACTGAGTTTTATATGCTAATTACAGACAGCTTGACCAGGAAGTGACAGAGCAAAGCAGCATTATTTCATTCATGCATCCTATGAAATTTTGAGATGAGACAACCCCTTTAAATGTACTAAATGTTTCTTTAAGAAATGTTATGAAGCTGAACGATATGTTATTTTCTCTCTACTTGTAGCCTGAAATGTCCTGAGCTCACTGATAAGGAGATTGTTTTGAAACAAGGACTTATTGAACAGAACACAGCATTTGAGCTCCATGTAGCAGATTTCACTAGAATCATAGCTGCAAAGATATGTGCCATGAAAACAATAGTGAAAAGCTTCTGCGGAGTTAAAATTGAGTTTCATCCAAGAATCAAATGAATATAATCTAATGAATTTATAATTGATATTCATTTTATATTAATTTATTTATGCCTAATATTCATAGTATAAGACACGTTTTTAATGTATTACTGGCTAGAATAGGTTGATCATTAATTATGTATTTTCATGTTCCTCCTTACTATAAATAAAGAGGTTTTGGGGGTCTGTCCCTTGACGCCATTTTTATTCACAATTAATCTGTTCCTGCATGGGTTAATTTAGTCTCATGTGACAGCCAGCTGCCGACACCCAAAAAATGACTCTTTTTAGGCTATGTCTACACTGCACTCGTTTTCGGTCTTATTTTGGCGCTTTTTGCTTTCTGAAAATGCTGAAAAAATGATCCCATAGACTTTAATAGTAAAAACGCCCTGTATCTCCATACAATGTTTTTTTGTTCTGCTCATTTCTGCTCCCAGTCGGTGATACACGGTGCAACAACGGCCAGAGCAGGGCAGAAAATATACTATTGAAGTCTATGTACACCGCTGGCCGGTGTTTGGCAAGCTTTATTGCAGAATTCCCCAGCAATTAAAGCTGTGCATTTCTGCAAAAAAAATAAAAAACGCGCCGAAAAACGCAAAATGTGCCAAAAACCGGTCAGATTTTGATCTGTTTTTGACAGGCACTGGACAAAAAATTCAGTTTTAGGAACGGTTTTAGGATTTGCAGTGGAGTCATAGCCAAACAATGCATTGCCCACAGTCGATGTTTTTTTAACTTCACATAAAAGATACGATCAGTTGGTGAATGAACTTTTGCCTCTGCCAATGGAAGGTGTGCTAGTGTCCATAGCCATCTTAACAGCATTATGGGCCCCCGGGCATAGCACTGCAGTGGGCCCTGTCCACATACATGACATCACACTAGACCATGCCTTGAGCACACCCAAGCACACTCATATTAACACGCCACTTACGTCTGGACACTGGCAGCCTGCAGCCTACAAGACTATGTGGCAGTGCAGGAAGCCTTTGGCTCCCTTCTCCACCATGGTTTTTAATTGGTTGCACATCCTAAATACACACACAAACAGTTAAATAAACAAAGTCAACCAAGGGATCCAGAGTATGTTTCTTGTATTTCTGGGACATACATACACCATTTGGGGCCCCTATACTTGTTGGGCCCCTGGGCAACTGCCTAGTGTGCCCAATGGAATAGATGGCCCTGCTAGTGTCTAGGCACAGAATAAATGGGATGTTTCGAAATTATATTGGCTCAACTTCTTAGACATCATATGGTAAATATGTTTAGTAATAGACGATAGCTCCATAACTACTCTTTTACCACACATAGATAAGTAACCACTATATACTGGATATTATCCAGTATATAGACAAAAGGGTGACTGGGGCTAATCTGACTACTAGGGACAACTAATATAGAATAAAAAACACTACAATTCATGGACCCTGAATGGTTCTCTTCTTCCTAATTGATAAAAATCACTTTTAAATACCCTAATAGGAAACTATGAGCAATAATAAGTGGCGTGGAGGGAATGCCATGTTTAGATAGAACCCTTGCTAAAATAAAGATTGGCTGGAAAGAGCACCTCTCTATCTGTAAGACTTTGCTCATCCCTGCATCACATGAAAAGCCTATTGATTTCAATGGCAAAGATGCAACACTCACTTTTACCTGGAAGAGTTTAAAACTTGCTTCCGTGTTTTTCTGCAATTGACAGCCAATTCCTATGGGTTTCCGTGATCAGGTTATTGATCATCACTGTGAATGGGCTGTGTGCGGCGATGTCACGGAAATGGTCCGTGACTGATTGGCTGAAGCAGTCATATACTGACCACAGAAAAAGAAGTAAATACAAACCGAAGAACACTGCCGATAGCTTGAATACTCCCGGATATCGGTGAGTATGTGTTTTTTTAATATGCAGCTTCAGCCTATTTTTAGTTTTAAATATAATTTGCACAAACTATGTAAGCAGAACTTGGCTGTTGCTGGCACCGTAAAATCTGATACTAAGATGGTGTTGGTTGAAAAATTTATTTTATAGATATCACATGTATACATTAGTGGAGTCTGTATATTTGAAGAAAAATAAGAGGGTGCTTTTGTTTTAAATTCCTTCCAAATTTAAATATTATGCAAAATATGATTCAATCTTCCACTTATAGGGTTAAGTGCAATGAATGGTCTTTTGACTTTAGGCCAAATGTTTTGGATAAGATCTCTTTGCAAAGTCAGCTTTCCATTTTGACTGGCCCAGTGCCAGAGAGTATAGGTCTTACTGATATATATAAGGCAAATAATTTCATTTTCTTACACAGAAGCCTCAGTGTAGTTAGACATATTTCCACTGTACAAGGTAACTAAAATGATGACTGGTTTATCTCTAGTTTTTAATTATTAGGCATTAAAATATACACATAAACTCCGCCAATAAATTAGAATTTTGTTAGAAAGGCAGAACATGTTATGAGAAATGTTAGGATGAACTGTTGAATTGGATGAGCTGTATCATTGAATGGCAGATATGACAATACTATTGAATCTGGCCAATTTTTAAAACTTAAACATCTCTTCATTCAATCTTCCTTTCGGCTCTAAAAGTATATAACATAGCTTCATACAATGGTATAAGTATTGAAAATGGATACTCAAGTGCTTTGCTGCGGCAGACTGTCGTTCAGGAACATATCCATAGTCCATCCAAGACTTCCCTCACATAGGAGGAGACGCTGGGAGACCGGGCTGAGCGCATGGACCTGCGCATGTTCCTGAACGGCAGTCTGCCGCAGCGAAGCACTTGAGTATCCATTTTTCAATAACTATACCATTGTATGTGGCTATGTTATATACTTTTAGAGCCGAAAGAAAGACTGAATAAAGAGATGTTTAAATTTAAAAAATTGGCTGGATTTCTATAGTATGCAGGTGTATTTGGGGTGTGGAGACCCTATTGCCTTGCCTGAGAAGGATACTTAAGGACATTGAGTGGCTAGTGTTTCTTATAAGAGATATGACAATACCAAATTTATGGGAGGGCACAAGTATAGTATGCAACCCTAATTCATTGACCTTTTCAGGAGCATATACAAAGCTTCTAGTGGAGTTTTTAGTAATGTTTGTCTCAGTAGACGTGATATAGTCCTGTTTTATTTTCCAAAAACCTCACAAAAAGAACTTTTGTAAAGATCCAGATTGTAGGGAGTCTTTAATTCAATGATCTTTGGAAAAAAAAAAAGAAGAAGCAAAATACTCAAGGCCTGTGGGCCACACCAGCCCGCCATGTCATTTTATGTGGCCCGTAAGAGCTTAGACACAGTGAGCATGGATGGATAAGGTGTAGATGCAGAAGGACCTGATCTCCACTCTCTTCAGAGGATGCAGACATTGATTGGAGGAGCTGCCAATGCCAACACAAGTAGTAGGTGCCATTTTAGATTTGGAGTTCCAGCGCACACTGTGTTCTGCAACTCACAGGAAGTGGCATAATACTGACACCTCTACCCAGGCACACTAGTCACCTTCCAAGTTAGGAAGCCCGGTGATTAAGAGGTGAAAGAACTAACTATTATACAACCTTGAAGGATATCTTGCCTTATACTGACCACATGATGCACCCCGGCTCTTTAGGGGTAGCTAAAAAGCTGATGTGACCCTCAGTGAAAATAGGTTTGACACCATTGCTATAAAAGGTCAAAACGTTACCTAAGTGGTACTATAGATACAGCTTTCATTCCTTCTGGGAAAATAACTTGTAGAACACCTGTAGAGAATAATAATAGTTTCAAATGAGCCCAATTAGCAGTAACTAACAGGGCTCCAAACAAAGCTGGCAAGTACATCCAGTGGCCAGTCATTCATTTATGTGGCTCCTATAAAAAGTAATCTAAGATATCTTTATCCATTGCACCACTACAGTCTGCCTTGTAATCTTAGGAAGGGGTGTAGCCTTCTAACGGTACGTCTACACAACAAATTTCAAAATAACTGACGGAATATGAATCCTAAAACCGCATAGTCCAAACAGTATTTTGACGCGGTTTTCAATGTGGATATTAGGGTCGACATGTCAGAAACTAGACGCCCCCACGCCAGTTTTAAAGCCCATTAAATGAGTGTATAGTACTCCTGAACCTGTCAAAATCTGGCATCTGGTATACCTTGCATAGTACAATTAATGCACCTAATCTAGGCACAAAGCAAAATGTAGGTGCATAGCATATCATTGCTAGCATATTTTATGTGTCTACATTAGGCAAATTCAAATGTGTCATGCTTGGTGTATAATGCACCTAGTTTTTGTGTACAACAGTTCAATTATATGGAGAACAGGCCATGAACAGTTTTTTGGTGCAAAATACACCAAAAAGTGGTGCAACCCTAGTAGGACATGTTGCCCTAGGTCTTTTTTTTCCCACCGGATTTACAGTCAGAAAATAGAAATATTTGGAACGTGTTATTTGGCTTGAAATATATGGCGAATAATTGAGTGTGAAGTTTTTTGAAAAAACGGTGGATTTGAAATCTGAGCTCAAGAAGATCCAAGTCTTGTGGACTACAACTTGGATTTTCAATTGAGGTCTAAAGGGATGTTTCACAGTCGGAATTCTACAGATTTTAAAACTCGAATCCGCGTGTAAGTCCAATGGGAATTACTTGTCTTGTGGACAAACTTTTAGAGGGTGCAGAGGGTTGACCTGCTGGCTGGTTTCCTTGCCATATAAGAAGGTATCAGTATTATAAATGGCCCAAGGTAGTAGATGAGGGCCTGTTACTGATTTTGCAATGGTCCACTGGAGCATCAGGTTACGACTCTGGCTGAATAAAGTATTGTGCAGTACTGTGCAGATGTCAATATATATGATTAAACTACCGTAATCTTAGTTACAACATCTTATTTTAGAACAAGATGCAGCATTTATAAGGGCTTAG
The DNA here is from genome assembly GCA_025379985.1 of Phyllomedusa bahiana. Taxonomy (NCBI): domain Eukaryota; kingdom Metazoa; phylum Chordata; class Amphibia; order Anura; family Hylidae; genus Phyllomedusa; species Phyllomedusa bahiana. Next base: position 11,117 of record JAODAL010008757.1, on the reverse strand, counting down.
CAGATTCTATCACCTCGTTTCCTGTGTTTTTAGCGCAGAAAGCCACATACAGGGCTCTTATATAAAGACAATTCACTGTTGCGCAACATAGTTCTTGGTAATCTGACACATCAGAAAGAGCTGTGGTAAGGTTAACTTGCTCCAGAGACTAAACACTGCAAGAGAGTCAAGAGAGTCCCTCAGATGGAAATACGGAACACATTTCCGTCTCACTTAGTTTATGTAAGGTTATTTGAACGACCCAGTATAGTTTTTATGGGATCACAGAGAATATCATTCTGAGCCCAGTATACAAACACAGTATAATAGTAATGGTGTGTATCATATTTCCTTTCAGACACAAAAGCAACTATAAAACCTCAAGCTATGGAAGAATAACCAACTGTAGAAATCTCTCATCTGTTAAACTCTAAAACCATTTCTTTGTTTTGTTTCTTAAAAGATTTCTGCTTTAGGTTAAGGATAATTTATTCCAAAAGGTGTTTTGTATAGAGTCTGAAAGAACACCTTGTTTCCTTTCAGTTTTATGTACATGAAAAAATATTCTAACTATTGTCTAAGCAGGAAAACCACAAATGGATGCCAATTACCCCATAGGCTTTCTTGATTGTTGGGTTCCTTGGGACCAACAGGAGAATCGATTGTGGAGGCCTACTCCATCTATACTGAAATATGTATGTATACTCTACTTGCATTATAAACTTTGTTATCATTGTACACAGAAGACCTTATTAAAGGAAACCTATAGTGATGAGTGAAGGTTCCTGAGTCACTTCCAAGTGAGGTTGAGACCCATTACTATTTCTCAAGGAGAAGGCTAGTTCCACCGTGGCTGTTTTTACCTTTACATATTTGCTATAAGTGTAAGGTCTATTTATTTTGTGCCAAAAATATGATAAAATTCAATCAGAGAGAAGAAGGAAAACATTTAAAAAATATTTCCAAACAACTTATTTAAATAAACTCTTAAAAAAAATATTTTTATGTATTCTTTAGGGAACAAAGTAATGATGGAAGTCTTGGGGTACTATATGCTTGAAGACTGCATTAGCCCTTATAGTTTGGTCTATTAGATATTGCAATACAATACATCACATTATGCCTTATTGTTATTTATGGGCAAACTGGAACAATTTTTTTCTGAGTAAAGTTACCTAAGGCTTAGTTCACTTCTGCATTGAAGGTTCCATTCGAAACCTTTGACGCAGAGGTGAAAACAGAAACAAAAGGATCCATTTAAGAATGGAGACCAGTGTCCCTGATGGAAAATATTATTGATTACAATGGGTCTATTGGGTTTCCATCTTGGCATCCATTGTTTAGATGGAAAAAAATAGCCCAACTTGCTTTGCTATTTTTTTTTGTCATTCCTGATGGAACATGTGACAGGTTCTGAACGGAGCCTCCAACATATATGTCAACTAAGCTTTAAGACGAGGTTCTTGTGCCCAGGATGGTAAGTTACAGACGTTTTGTTCAATCTACTGAGGTTGGATTCCTTTCCATTAGTTCCATCTTTTGGCAGGGCACTTGTAAAATATTTAATTTCTTAAGTAGAACCTTTCAAAAAAATTGCAAAATATTTTAACTATAGAAATCCTTTTTTTTTTACATTCATATGTTGACTATCTACCCTTTCACACAGCATTCCTAGAGACACAGAGACGGCAGTGAATGGGCACTTGTTTGGAAACTCCACTTTTTATAACTTGCCTTGTTTTAAGTAGTTGACTTATATGAAACATTTGGAATTGCTAACAGTTTACAGAAGCCGGCCATAGAGAAAAAGATTACCAGCAATAAGCAATGATCTTAATCAAATTACTGTTGTTAATGATAATTGCTATGTGTATTATACTAAGAAAAAAAATCACAAATGTTATTTCCCATGCACAAAATAGTGAGAAATTTCTATCAATGTCACTTTTGCAGGAAAAATTCCAGTTGGTAATCTAATGATGTGTAGATCTTTATTTATTTTCTATATTTATGGCCAATTTAAAGGGGTAGTTTACCCAATACAACTTCTCAGGAGGCATCGTAGTTATAATGACCATAGTGCTGGGACCCTTACTGACCACCTGAATTGCTGGAGTTACACCACAGCACGGACTGAAGTGATAAGGTAACCATACTTCATAGTCATGCTGAGCTCTCCGATCCTTCTTTTAGGACTCTGTGCTCTGAATAATATAATGGGGTCTTAGATGATGAGTATTCCCCCATGATGACCCTCCCCCATGACATTCATATACAATTATAGACATATATTTTCTTAATAAATGCGACACTAATATAGTGGCAAATGCCCAAGTGTCTTTTTGTACTGTTCAAATAATATAGTAGTGCTACTGCCCTTCCTGCTATAATTGTATATGCCATCCGTGGATCCGAAGTGCTAAGGATTCCCCGTGTCGTGGAGGGTGATATTGGCAGCTGCTGGGAGTATATACCCCATTGTGAATAAGCGTTTTTATGAGTTGTACCAGAACTGTACAACCACACCAGGTGAGCAGTTACCTTTTCTGGCTCTTACTATATTTTAGTGAATCCTGCACAGGTGTGCGCTTCTGTCATGTTTTGTGTAGTTCAGCACTTTTACATGACATTCATATGCTTCAATAAAGCATATGAACCTCGGCTGTTCAAAACGGATTTCAATCTTGTAGGTCAAGATTTCACTGGACTAAAGAATCTAAATTAACAATTCAATGCGGCATCATCATATGCCTAGCTATGACTAGTTTTGACAGTGAAAAGTAAAGTACAAAATTTTAGAATATTCTATGGGCGAAATGAATGATTTTTGGTGCCCAGGCACCATTTTTTTTTGCGCGCATTAGTAGCATAGAATGCGCCTGAATCTATGAACCTGCTTTACTGCAGGTCATAAATCAGGCACATTCTAGTGCAAAAGCACTAATTCTAGTTCTGCTCTACCTGTTCCAGCAGTAATGAGCCTGGATTTGCCGTACTAAACACATAAATGTGTAGATTCGTATGGTTGTAATGCGACACTCCTCTGTAGTGCGACACTCCTCCCGCACGCCCCCGATCTCAGGCACATTACAAAGTGCCGCGGGCGCTCTGTAATGCGCCTGATACTGGAGTGCGCTTGATTATAAATATAGCGAACGGGGCTGCTTACACTCGCCCTATGAGCGCAAGTGAAGTAATTCTAATGACTAAAATTACCATCAATAAAAAATAAATTATATTTTTTAAGAACTGTTCTTGGGAAAAAAGTTTATTGTGAAACTCAGATACTACTTCAGGATGGAAAAAGTCAGAAAGAATTAGATACGCTGACTCAGCAATGTGGAAGCAGCCCATGCAGAACAGGTACTTGCCTTTTAATCTTGATCATATGGCTTTTGTTGACATCGTACCTATTCGTCTTGTACTATTCTTGATGCTGGAGGAATATTTCACATACTACACCTAATCTTACTGAGAGACTAAACATTATCCATCAAGCCGATTTGCTGTAGATTTGTAGCTGCGACATCCTGCTCAGGTCTCTAAAAATGCTTCTTATTGTCAGTTTAAGCATTAATAAATAACATGTAGAGGATAGGAACACAATCCAGAGCCTCAAAGCACTTCATGATATAAGAACTGCAGAAGAGACGACTCAGCAACCTTACTGCAAGTGACCTGATTTGAACAGGAGATTACATTGCAGAAAGATCTTTGTGTTCTTTTCTACAAGATGCAACTCTAAAGGGAGCATGGGTTCCGGGGAAATTGCATGTAAATCCACTGTAGAATTTGACAAGTTGCTTTATCTTCCCGGTATCTCTAAATAATCTTCCCGGTATCTCTAAATATCGAGCATACGAAAGTCAAAGATTGGGGCCTTTAGTAGGATTTTTATGACCATGTCAACCACTCACCACCTCATGATTGTGTTATGGTAGAGCCAACCAAATGACAGAGGCCTTTGCGCAACTCACGGCACATAGTATATCATTGGTAGTACATGTAATGCGCCTATCGAGGCGCATTGCCCGATGTAGTCGCATAACATATGTAATGTGCCTCACTAGGCGCATTGCATGACGGGGGCGCACAGCGCACCATATTTTGGCGCATTACAAAGTGTTGTGTCCGGCTTATAATGCGCCTAGTTTTGGTGTACGACAGTTCATTTACAACAAGAATATGGCGTCAACAGTGGCATGGGCGCAAAATAGACCAAAAAACTGGCATTGGCGTTTTCGGACATGTCACCCTAAATATCTAGGACTGAACTGATCCTGGTAGTTGGAGGCAGATGTCATCTGTTTAACATAGCCGGCATCCTCTGAGACTAAACATGGACTTTAGTATAGATTTTGCACCCTTCAACCAATTTAAGTGTTCACCCAGTTTTCAGTAGAGTAATCATTAGATTACAAAGACTTTACAGAAAGAAGGGGGAAAAGGGAAAATGTTCGGGGCACTATAATGACTTGTAAATATGAAAGTACATATGTCTGTTTATACTCTAGATACATTACAGGTTTGGAAGTAAATTACTTCCTCCCTCTTATTTCCAGCAACTTGTTGCTAAGAAAAACACTATTGTTACAGGCCATTAAACACCCAAATGAGGCAACAGTCAGGGGCTCTCCCGGGCGGGGGGTAGAAAATTGGCCTGAAAATTTTTGCTATTTTCAGGGAGAAGGGAAACCCCACATTTTATAAGTCACACCTCAGTTCACTACAACCCTGGCTTCCTGTCTACTGCATACAATGCAATCCTTTACTATAATGCAAATGTTCAAACCCTATGCATCTTAATGTGTAATAATCTGAAGACAAGAAGACATCTAAAGTGGTTTAATTTAGCATGACACAATGGGTAAAAATGTTACATGACACTTAAAAGGAATGTTTGTTCCTGCTTTCAAAACAAAGGGTCAATTCTTCAAAAAGAAAACCAGATCAACAAAGACACTAAAGTTACTGGTAGTAAATATGCATTGCTTAATGAGAGCATTTGTGAAAGACATTTGCTCTGTTCTCTGTGAGTGGGACCTGATTCTTGATTGCGGTAAGATCAACGGGGAAAACCCCAAAACAGATGGCAACCTAGAGCTCTATATGATGAAGACATCAGTGCAATGCTTACCTTAGTAAAGGATTACATTTGGGATCTAGTGAAGATTATGTCCCCCTGAAGATGAAAAGGGGTGTTTTTTATGATTTACTTCCTACATATGTTGCCGAATTCATTTGAAGAGATCAGTTTGGGAAATACACATTTATCAGTCTTCTTTGCATATTGCAGAACAGTTTTTTTTTGTGTCAAGTGAAATATCGGGGACATTATCGGGGACATTATCTTCATTTGAAACACTTTATTTGAAACTTGTATTCAATTTGGGAAAAGAGCTGGTTTGAGAAGTGTTTCTCAGTTGGAGGTGGAAGGTGGTGGTAAGAGCTTGGATGTGGGGTTTGAAGGAAAGAACAGAGTCAAGATTATCAAAACTGGGCTTGATTAATAAAGGGCTTGTCTGATTTAGAAAATATGTTTTCAAATGCATTATTTTGGGAATTCTTTTTTGTGAGGGGATTTCCCCCATTAAAGGACCCTTTTGTCAGATTGGAGACTGGGTGCAAAGAACCTATTTTAATGGATCTGAATTATTGGCTTCAGTAATGCTTCTTTTCTCCTGTGGTGGCGCTGCCAGAAGATTGGGCACTTCCTTTTGGTAGACTACAGCAGATCATTGTGTGTTACCATCAGCGTTTCACACTCTTGAAAAGAACTTTCAAATGCTAAGACATTTTTCACAATGGATGAACCCTTTAACTCCAGCTTGATGTTTAATATACATGCACACCCAGTGTCGGACTGGGGGGTCTGGGGCCCACAGGGGAATTGATCTTGGGGGGCCCCCCGTACTGTACATGAAAATATTACCGGCCTCTCGGACGTAAATGCGCCCATTTTACCAATAATAATTTTAAAAAGGGGGGGGGGGGGGGGGGAATGTATTGGTAGAAATGAGTTAAATTTGTAGTTAGATAAAATAGAAAGGGGTAAGTAGTATAAATTTTTTTAAAAAAAAAATATTTTTAAAAAATAAATTTTAAAAAAAAAACCCAATTTAAAATTTTAAAAATTTTAAATCATTTTTTAAAATAAAACCCCCCAAATTTTAATTACCCCCAAACTAAAAATATTAAAAAAATACCCCAAAATAAAAAAATTTAAATTTAAATTTAAATAAACCTTTATTTTCCAACTCCAAAAACCCCCCCCCCATACAAAAACCCTTTCCAAACCCACATAAAATATCCCCCCAAAACCCCAAAATTTAAATTTATCCTCCCCCAACCCACAACAAATACCCCCCCACCCCATAAAAATATCCCCCTCCACCCACATAAAAATCCCCCCCCACCCACATACAATATCCTCCCCCACATTTCCCTTGGCCGCACCTCACCACCTTCTAAAATAAACCCACAAGAAAGTAAAATTAACCCCCTTTTCACGGGGTCAATCAGGGGACCCATTTTTATGCGGCATTATACCGGGGCCCCCCAAATATAACCTAAAACACCGCCATATAGAGCGCCTACATAGAGGTCAGACACCAGCTCAGGTATAACCAAAAACACCGCCATATAGAACCAACATAGAGGTAGCCCACCCCCAAATAAAACCCCCCTACAACCCCTCCATATAGAGACTACATAGAGGTCAAAAACCCCAAACCCGGGTAAAACAATCAAATTAAACATGAATACAGCACGGGTTCCAATATAGAATAAAATCATTTTCTCACCGGAGACTTCTTATCTGGGGAAATCGTTCTTTTTCCCTTTCATGATCTTTCTTTTTCCCCTTTTTTCGTCTGCATTTTGTTCCACACCCCCCAAAGATGAACTTGCCCCCGCCCAGCTCACCCCTTCAGAAATTACACAAAAATATCTTAAAACCCCAAATTTTCCAGCATTTTTTTTCCTTTTCCCCACCTCTTTTCCCAAAACTTCCCAGGGCGGGGAGAGGGGGTACAAACCCCAAATTTAATCCCTAGTATCCAAAGGGGTTTTGGGGAGGGGGGGGAAAAGGGAAACCTAAATTCCCTCTGGAGATAACCCCTAAAACCTAGGGGGCTGCTGCCCTCGTAAATTTTTATTACCTTTGAATTAGACAAAAAACCCTGGTAGGTAGGAAAATAGGCAAGCCCCTTCTGTAGGTGGGTTGTTTCTCCCATTAGGTAACGGGTGGTAGAAAAGGGTCCCCTTTAAAAAAGGTTTTGCAAGCATTTGGGGACCCCCTTTAGGTAGAAAATAAAAAGGCATTTTGGGGCTTCCCATAATTAGTAAACGGGCATTTAAAGGGGTTCCTCCTTTCGGGTAAAATACAGGTTTTTTAAGGGCCCCCCCTTTAGTTTAGTGGGGCAGGAAGACGGGGCCCCCCCCCTTTAGCATGTGTAGGTAGCCCAGGGCCCCTTTTAAAGTATTTTAGGAGCCGGGGGCCCCCCTTTTGGAAAAGTCAAAGCGCCCTTTTAGGTACCCGGGGGCCCCCAATTGAAAGGGGGGCCCCCCCTGTAGGTACCCAAAGCCCCTTTAGGAAAGCCGGGGCCCCAAATTATTTTCGGGGCCCCCCTGAGGTATTTGGGGGCCCCCCGTAGGTAGTTGGGGCCCCCCCTTATTTTTAAAACCCCCCGGGGCCCCCCTTGTAGTCGGGGCCCGCCCCCTTGTAGTCGGGGCCCCCTTTTTAAGGAAACCCCAGGGCCCCCTTTGTATTTCGGGGGGCCCCCTTTTTGGCCCAAGGCCCCCTTTGTAGCCCGGCCCTTCCCCTTGTGGGTTCAGGGCCACCCCCTTTTTGAGTCGGGGGCCCCCCTTGTAGCCAGGGGCCCCCTTTAGGTAGGGCGGGGGGCCCCCATTGGGAAAAGGCAGGGGCCCCCTTTGTAGGCAGGGCCCCTTGTCCCCCACCCCCCCCCCTTTTAAAGGGGGGGGCCAGGGGACCCCCTTGTACCCAGTGGCCCCCCATTGTAGCCAGGGACCCCTTTGGGGGTTAAACCCCAGGGCCCCCTTTTTTAGTGGGGGCCCCCCCTTTTGTAAGCCCAGGGCCCCCCTTTTAAACCCAAAGGGCCCCCTTTTTTGTAGCCAGGGGCCCCCTTTAGGTACCGGGGGCCCCCCTTTTGTACCGGGGGCCCCCCCTTTTGGGTAGCCGGGGGGCCCCTTTTTGGTAGTCCGGGGGGCCCCCCTTTTTTATCCAGGGGCCCCCCTTTAGGAAAGGGCCCCCCCCTTGTAGCCCTTTGGGGCCCCCCCCCTCTTTGGTCGGGGCCCCCCCCCCCCTTTGTAGTGGGGGCCCCCCCCCTTGTATTTCGGGGGCCCCCCCCCTGTATTCAGGGCCCCCCCCTTTTAGTGGGGGCCCCCCCTTTGGTAGCCCAAAAGCCCCCCTTGTAGCCCGGGGCCCCCCCCCCTTTGGCAGTCAGGCCCCCCCTTGCAGTCGGGGCCCCCCCTTGTACCCTTTGGGGGGCCCCCCCCTTTTTAAAAACCCAGGGCCCCCCTTTATACCGGGGCCCCCCCCTTGTTCGGGGACCCCCCTTGTACCAGGGGCCCCCCCCTTGAAGCCGGGCCCCCCTTTTTGTAGTCAGGCCCCCCCTTGTACCCCAGGAAACCCCCCTTGTACCCAAACCCCCCCTTTTGTAGCCGGGGCCCCCCTTGTAGCCAGGGCCCCCCTTTAGTAGGTCCCCCCTTGTAGTCGGGCCCCCCCCTTGTACCCGGGGGCCCCCCCTTGTAGTCAGGTCCCCCCTTGTATCAGGCCCCCCCCTTGAAAGCCGGGGGCCCCCCCTTTAGCCGGGGCCCCCCCCCCTTGGGTAGCCCGGGTCCCCCCTTTATACCCGGGGCCCCCCCCCTTGGGTAGCCGGGCCCCCCCCTTTGGGTAGCCAGGGACCCCCCTTTAAATAGCCGGGGGCCCCCCCTTTTTAGCCTGTGCCCCCCCTTGTAGCCAGGGCCCCCCCTTTTTCCGGGGCCCCCCCCTTTATAGCCAGGGCCCCCCCTTTAAAACCCCGGGCCCCCCTTGTACCCCCAAGGGCCCCCCTTTACCCAGGGGACCCCCCTTTTTGTAGCCAGGGACCCCCTTGTACCAGGGCCCCCCCTTATAGCCGGGGACCCCCTTGTAGCCAGGGCCCCCCCTTGTAGCCGGGGCCCCCCCTTATAGCCGGGGCCCCCCCCTTGAAACCGGGGGCCCCCTTGTAGCCAGGGCCCCCCCTTTTGTACCCGGCCCCCCCCTTTTTAAAAACCAGGGCCCCCCTTTTTGCCGGGGGCCCCCCCTTTTTGCTAGGGACCCCCCCCTTTTTGGGGATAGTTTAAAAAAAAAAAAAAAAAAAAAACAAAAACACCCACTTACCGGGCCCTGGCTCCTGCTCCGGCCGCTCCGTGCTCCGGGCCGGCTCCTCCCTGCACTGCCTAGGGGGCGCGGGGGAAGTTAAACGTCACCAAGTTGGCGCCGCCTACGCAGCAGAAAGGGGCCGGGGCGCCCGGGCCACTAAAGGGCCTAATGCTTTTCCACCTCCCAAAGGGAACCCACGGACCCGCAAGCAATTGGCCCCTGTGTTTCCGCTGACCCCACCCCTTGGCGCACCCCCGGGGGGGCGGGGACATTACCCCCCGGCCCCGGGGCCGGTTTCTTTTGGCGCTCGGGGGAAACCAGGCCCGGGGGCGCTAAAGGGACCGGGCGGGGAACTGGCCCCCCGGGGACGACGGCACGGGCCCGGGGGCCCCCCCAAGCGGTTTGGGGGGGCCCCCCGGGGGGTTTCCCCGGGCCCCCCCGGGGGGCCCCCCTTCCGAGCCGTGCAAAACCACAATAAGGGGGGGACTATGGAACAGGCTCGAACATTGAGCCTGTTCCAAATATAGTGTAGTTGGGCTTCATTACTCAGGATTCCGATAAGAATATTTTCAGGCCACATACAGCCGAAGTGACCCTTTCCCCCTCACCTCCCTGAAAAAAAAAATATATTTTGGGTGAACAAAAAAAAAATAAAATTTGGGCGCTCCCCTTTTATTTTTTGGGTTATGCCCTTTCCCCTTGGAAATTTTAAAATTTGAACATTTTTATCAAATTTTTTGCCCAGTCAGTACATATACAATGGCCAGAAAATATAGCTGCATGATCACCACGGTCCCCAACAAACCCAGAAAACAAATCCCATTAAAAAGGTTACAAACTAAACCAGTATATCAATACCAATATTGCCTAATAACAACAATATACAAAGACCAAGTAATGTCACCAAAAAACACACCATATAATACAAATTTCCCCACCATAATTTTAATGCCCAAAAACCAAAAAGTAAACCAAGACGGGTGGAAAAATGAGCCTGTGGGGGCAAATTTTTAATTCCAGTTTGCATAATTGTGTTGTATATTAATATTATGTATGATACGCTGTGTTGGAGTTATTGTTTGTCTTTTTATAAAACTTCTACTGTCCTTGATTTCTTTGCTATTTAGCATATGCAATCTTAGGGAGTCCCTTTTTGGTACTTGGGTGTTAAAGAAATGGCAATTAGGACAGGGGGGAGAAAGATTTTCTCACACCAACTGTAGGACGGCATTTATGATTTTTGGCATTTAAAAACAATTTTATGCGAAAAATTTTGTATTGAATTGCCGATTTTATGTACCCACTCTATGCGGGGCACACATAAAGGGTTTACTTTTCCCGCAGTAATGCCCTAGAATTGCCTTAAACAAATAAAAATGTATGGCTTTGTACGGTTCTAGTGCGCCCCCTCCCCCATGCCTCCTGAACAGGTCATTACAAAATGCTACAGGACTCTGTAATGTTCGATACTGGCGTATGGGAGGCTTAAAAATAATTGGAACGGGGGTCCGTCGAGTCGGGACTGAAAAGACCCAGATTCTGGGGCAGCCCCTTTAACATGCCGCCCAGGCCCGTGACCAATCAATGTGGGGGTTGAAGCAATTGCAAGAGGACAATAAACAATTATAAGCAAACAAATTGTAACGGGTGAGAGGGATCCACTGGACCCCCGAAGCGATGTAGCAAGCCACCCAGGGAACGGAATTTTAAGACCCCCGGTTTTTTACCCCGAGCCCCCCCGGGAAAACGGGATGGAATTGCTGCGGGGGCCCGG